>JAUIMM010000341.1:715000-975000 GCA_031769625.1 Taudactylus pleione | reverse complement strand
ATAGAAGTACACAGCAGCGATACGAATATATGCTAATGCCACAGGAGGCATCTGAGAACAAAATACGCCCCCTGACGGCATCACAGATCTAAGTCCTGCGTCCTAAGACTCTGCATCATCCATCTGAGCGGACCTAAGTCTAATCAGAATGGCAGTCACAGCTCCATAGCCGAGGCCGGTAAATCTGCGTCGGAAGACACAGACACTGGCGTTATCACTCAGAGAAAGCGGAGACCTTTTCAGGAACGCTGGTAGTCACCCCCACGCCCTGTCCACAAACTACCACAACTTGTCAATCATGCTGCAGCTTAGGGGCACTGCGGCTACGGGTTATGGGCAGATCTCCAACAATAGGACAACTCTGAATCAGACCCAAACACTCATGCAAATTATAATCAATTTTGTTAGCAGCTAATAAACCCACCAGTATGTTTCTGGAGTGTATGAGCAAAGAGAGAACATAAAAACTCTGCATAGACAGAGCTCTGGTCTGAAAAGAGTCCTTGGCCCCTAACTAACCACTGTGCTACCCTACATATGTATAATGCTAACCACATGGCCACTAATGATAGGGAAGGGCGGGTTGGGGTAGGTGTGTGTGTGGTATTTTTTTTGCACTTCGGGTCCAATGTAAGTGATTGGCCTGTTTGCATCCCAGGATAGAGGACAAAATATATTATATACACCTCAGGGGCGTATCTATAATGGGTGCAGGGAACACGGGGGCCCCGCACTGCACAGCCTGCACTCGTAGTTTACTTACCTCTCCGGAGTCCCACGTCGGCACAGGGGGTGGGGGTGGGGGGGGCGTTAGTAGGGCGACGCTGTAAAAACGGCTGGAAAATGGCAGCCACATCCATTTTCCCGTCGTTTGCGCATGTGCTATAGACTCCGGGCAGACTAGTGCCCAAAGTCTATAAGTGCGGAGCTGGCTGCGCACAGCTCAGTGCGCTGCCGGCCCCCGGATGGAGAGGAGGGGGCCCGTGTCGGAGAATGCACAAGGGCCCCCTCCTCTGTAGAAACGTCCCTGATACACCCGTACATACACAAGTGGTATGCCATAGCAGTATATACTATATACATCCATAGAGTTCCCGCTAGACTGCAGAAAGGGCAGGGCACTGAGGGTGCTGGCAGGGAGCACTTCCGGACGTGCTGTGCCCTCCCCTCAATACGTGCCGTTCGCATGCACAAGGTGTCTGTTCACACGGTGGTGATCGGTCACCGCAACTTTTCCCACCCTTTGGATACTGCGGACCACGAGTGGGGAGGGCACAGGGCAGGCTGTTTTAGTGGGGCGTTGCTAAAAGGGCAGGGTGCATTTTGGCCTTTTAAAAGCAGACGCCCCACTAAAACAGCCTAGCGTAAAATTACATACACCTGTGGTCTTACCTGGCAGTATATACTACATACATACACCTATGGTCTGCCATAGCACTACATACATACACCTATGGTCTGACATAACACTATATACATACACCTATGGTCTGTCATAGCACTATATACTACATACATACACATATGCTATAGCACTACATACATGCACCTGTGGTCTGCCATAGCACTATATACATACACATATGGTCTGCTATAGCACTACATACATGCACCTGTGGTCTGCCATAGCACTATATACTACATACATACACCTGTGGTCTGAGATAGCACTACATACATACACCTGTGGTCTGAGATAGCAGTACATACATACACCTGTGGTCTGAGATAGCACTACATACATACACCTATGGTCTGCCATAGCACTATTACATACACCTATGGTCTGACATAGCACTATATAATACATACATACACATATGGTCTGCCATAGCACTACATACATACACCTATGGTCTGCCATAGCACTACATACATACACCTATGGTCTGCCATAGCACTATATACTACATACACACACCTGTGGTCTAACATAGCACTATATACATACACCTATGGTCTGCCATAGCACTACATACATACGCCTATGGTCTGCCATAGCACTACATACATACGCCTATGGTCTGCCATAGCACTACATACATACACCTGTGGTCTGAGATAGCACTACATACATAGACCTATGGTCTGCCATAGCACTATTACATACACCTATGGTCTGACATAGCACTATATACTACATACATATATGGTCTGCCATAGCACTACATACATACACCTATGGTCTGCCATAGCACTATATACTACATACATACACCTGTGGTCTAACATAGCACTATATACATACACCTATGGTCTGCCATAGCACTATATACTACATACATACACCTGTGGACTGACATAGCAGTATATACTGTATACATATTCCTGGGATCGTTTACATTGATTGTGTGCATTCCCCTCTACTTCCATCTCCATGCACCTATGGTCTGCCATAGCACTACATACATACACCTATGGTCTGCCATAGCACTATATACATACACCTATGGTCTGCCATAGCACTATATACAACATTCATATACCTGTGGTCTGCCATAGCACTATATACTACATACATACACCTGTGGTCTGCCATAGCACTATATACATACACCTATGGTCTGCCATAGCACTATATACTACGTACATACACCTGTGGTCTGCCATAGCACTATATACTACATACATACACCTGTGGTCTGACATAGCACTATATACATACACCTATGGTCTGCCATAGCACTATATACTACAAACATACACCTATGGTCTGCCATAGCACTATATACTACATACATACACCTGTGGTCTGCCATAGCACTATATACATACACCTATGGTCTGCCATAGCACTATATACTACATACATACACCTGTGGTCTGCCATAGCACTATATACTACATACATATACCTGTGGTCTGACATAGCAGTATAACAAGAGATATGGTAAGAACTTACCTTTGTTATCTCTGTTTCTACGAAGTCCATAGGGTCCACAGGGTTGACCTTGGGGTATAGCTTGGATCTGGATCCACGGGCACCATACAGTTAAAGCTTTAGCTCCCAGGATGCACTTGGGTCCTCCTCTATACCCCGCCCCCGAGCCACAGGCACCTCAGTTGGTAAGTAGCCTAGGCCGAAGGAGGAGACTAAACAGAGAGAAGGAAGACTGGAACACACAAGAAACCATACTCACAGAAATGGGAGACGGAAACACCGGTGACCAGTACCACAGCCCATTTGAAGCCAGGTGCGTCAGGGCGGGCGCTCTGTGGACCCTATGGACTTCGTAGAAACAGAGATAACAAAGGTAAGTTCTTACCATATCTCTTGTTTTCTACTTCAGGTTCCATAGGGGGTCCACAGGGTTGACCTTGGGGATGTCCCAAAGCAGTTCAACTAAGGGCGGGACGCTCCTGAGCAGAAAGGAGAATCCTGCGCCCAAAGGATGCATCCTGAGAGGCAAAGGTGTCAAACGCATAAAACCTCAAAAATGTCTGAATTGAAGACCAAGTGGCTGCCTTGCACAGCTGAACAGCGGAGGCACCACGTCTAGGAGCCCAAGAAGGGCCTACAGACCGAGTGGAATGAGCCTTAACCGAGGCTGGAACAGGCAAACGTTCCTGTATATAAGCCTCCATAATAACAGAACAAAGCCAACAGGCTAAAGTTTGTTTGTTGGCCGGCCAACCCCTCTTATGGAAACCAAAGAGGATGAACAACGAATCGGACTTCCTAACAGAGGCCGTCTGTTCAACATAAATTCTGAGAGCCCGGACCACGTCCGGCGAAGCCTCGCCAGCCGGAAGACCCGGAGCCTGAAAAGCTGGTACCACAAGTTCCTGATTTATGTGGAAATTAGAAACCACTTTAGGCAAAAACTCAGGACGGGTGCGAAGCACAGCCCTGTCCTGATGAAAAATCAGGAAGGGGGGCTACAGGAAAGTGCCCCCAACTCGGATACCCTCCTGGCCGATGCAAGAGCCAGGAGAAACACAGTCTTAAGTGTTAACCACTTGAAGTCAACCGACTCAGGAGGCTCAAAAGGAGGTCCCTGCAGGACCCGAAGAATCACCGCCAAGTCCCACGGAGCCACTGGAGGCACAAAGGGAGGCTGGATCCTCAGCACACCTTGGAACAAGGTGTGAACGTCAGGCAGTGAGGCAATCCTTCGTTGGAACCACACTGACAGGGCCGATACATGAACTTTTAGGGAAGCAAGCCGTAAGCCCAGGTCAAGACCTGACTGCAGAAATGCGATGATCCTAGAAACTCGGAACACCTGAGGGTCATAGCTTCTAGACTCGCACCATTGAAAGTAAGTGTGCCACACTCTGTGGTAAATCCGTGCAGAGGCAGGTTTACATGCCCTAAGCATGGTACTGTTGACAGAGCCTGAAAAGCCCCGGGACCTTAAGACGGCTGTCTCAAGAGCCATGCCGTCAAAGAAAGTCGACCCAGATCCGGGTAAAGGCAGGGACCCTGAGACAGCAGATCCCGACGTTGAAGCAGAAGGTACGGAGCGTCTACAGACAGGCCCCTGTTCTGAGTACCCGAGGGAGTAGGGAGATTGGAGGAAACAGATACGCTAGGTGAAACGACCATTTCACTGACAACGCATCCACTAGGCTTGCGCCCGCGTCCTTTGTCCTTGAGCCGTATATGGGCAACTTGTAATTGTGACGGGAGGCCATCAGGTCCAATTCCGGCAGTCCCCACTTGTCCACGAGAAGTTGAAACACCTCTGGTTGAAGCAACCATTCCCCGGGATGCACGTCGTGACGGCTGAGGAAGTCTGCCTCCCAATTGAGGACTCCCGGGATGAAGACTGCCGATATTGCTGGAAGGTGGCACTCCGCCCAAGTCAGGATTTGGGACACTTCCGACATCGCAGCTCAACTGCGAGTTCCTCCCTGGTGATTTATGTATGCCACCGTGGTGGCGTTTTCTGATCGCACCTGAACTGTTCTTCCGAGAACGGTGCCTGACGCCAGAAGAGCACGGTACACTGCCCGTAGCTCTAGAATGTTTATGAGAAGTACGGCCTCCTCCGCCGACCAACGGCCCTGAAGAGACAACGAGCCGGTCACTGCCCCTCAACCCCGGAGACTGGCATCTGTCGTGAGCAGAACCCAGTCCGGAATCCAAAAGGGGCGACCCTGGCTGAGATGAGCTGACTGCAGCCACCACGCCAAGGACCGGCGCACTTCCGGGGACAATACCAGCATCTGGGATCGGATCCGGCGGGACAACCCGTTCCATTCCACAAGAATCTGCCCCTGCAGGGGTCTGGAATGGAACTGGGCGAACTCCACCATGTCGAATGCCGACACCATGGACCCCAGGACTCATTGCCAAATGTATTGACACTCTGCCACTGCTTAGGCAACCGTGTATCCTCAGTTGTAGGGAGGATACCTTTTCCAGAGTCAAGAAAATCCTTTGTTGACTGAAGTCAAGAAGTGCTCCCAGATGGACCATCCGTTGAGATGGGATCAGAGACGAATTCTTCCAATTTATTAACCACCCATGTGCTTGAAGACAAGCAATTGTCAGGTGTAGATGATGAAGAAGCACCTCCGGGGAACTCGCCAGAAGCAGCAGATCGTCCAGGTACGGCAGCAGCCGTATACCCTGACCGCGAAGGTGGGCAGCCATGACTGCCCTCACCTTGGTGAAAAGCCTCGGAGCAGTGGAAAGAACGAAAGGCAACGCCCGAAATTGGTAGTGATGGTTTAGGATAGCCAACCTCAGGTACCGCTAATGTGCCTGTGCCACGAGCACATGGAGATAGGCGTCAAGGATAACGAGGGAGACCATGAAGTCCCCTGGTTCCATCGCCAGGATGATGGACCGCCATGTTTCCATCCTGAACCTACTAGCGCCGCCGGTCTATCCCCAGAGACCGGCGGCAACTGACTGCATTTATCCCCACGAGCGGCACTAAGAGCGCGCGGCTTACCTGTTCCCCGTAGAGTCCAGCAGCAGTCAGAGGGAGGACCCAGAGTCATGCTAGAACTAACTCCGGGGTTCTGCTGCGATCCCCAGAGCAGTACTGGCGTCGCAGCGCCAGCGGGGTGTTGAAGCGGCAGCAAGGACGTCCAGAAGGACAGTCCTATGCTGCCGCATTAAGTGTAAAGCAATAGAGAAAAAAAAATTAAAAAAAAATTTCTTCTGCACAGTGCAACCAACTTCGGCCAGCACCAAACTGAAACTGAGGTGCCTGTGGCTCGGGGGCGGGGTATAGAGGAGGACCCAAGTGCATCCTGGGAGCTAAAGCTTTAACTGTATGGTGCCCGTGAATCCAGATCCAAGCTATACCCCAAGGTCAACCCTGTGGACCCCTATGGACCCTGAAGTAGAAATACTGTATACATATACCTGGGATCGTTTACATTGATTGTGTGCATTCCCCTCTACTTCCATCTCCTCGTCGCTAGCCGATTGGCTGTTGCCATTTTCCTCGCACTCTGTGCTTTTCTTTGTAAATATATGGGCTGTAATGAGACAAGAAAATAGTGATTAAACCTTTGTGTCAATAATAAATTGTCTTCCTAGGACTTCACTAATGTCTACAAAAAATATTAATTCTCTCCCATAAATTACCAATGTAACAAAAAAACAGACATATTGCAGCCAATTGCATAGAGCTAGAAAAAGATTGTGTGAGAAGCAGGACCCTACATAGGACATATAGCTGTAAACTCTGAATATAGGGGAGGAACCATTCCCGGGAACAGCCTGTCTGATGAGGACGCATGCTGCCCTGTTTTCCATCCTGTTCCAGTAGCTGAATCCTTTTACTCCACCCAGCGCATGATCCTGCAGGTCTCTCTCATGGCCAGAGCACATTTGTTGCCTGCTTGGTGATGTTTGTAAGCCACGGATGTAGTGTTGTCTGGCTGTTCCTTGATGTCAGTGCTGCAGAATATATGTACGATATACAGTCAGGTCCATAAATATTGGGACATTGACAGAATTTTCAGATTTTGGCCTCTATTCATCACCACAATGGTTTTGGAATGAAACAAACAAGATGTGCTTTACCTGCAGACTTTCAGATTTAATTTGAGGGTAATTACATCCAAATCGGGTGAACAGTGTAGGCTTTACAACAGTTTCAATATGTGCCTCCCACTTTTTAAGGGGCCAAAAGTAATGGGACTATCAACTCAAAAGCTATTTCATGGACAGGTGTGGGCTATTCTCTCGTTATTTCATTATCAATTAAGCAGGTAAAAGGTCTGGAGTTGATTCTAGGTGTGACATTTGCATTTGGAACCAGTTGCTGTCAACTCTCAATATGAGATCCAAAGAGCTATCACTATCAGTGAAGCAAGCCATCATTAGGCTGAAAAATTAAAACAAACCCATCAGAGAGATTGCAAAAACATTAAGTGTGGCCAAATCAACTGTTTGGAACATTCTTAAAAAGAAAGAACGCACCGGAGAGCTCAGCAACACCAAAAGACCCGGAAGACCACGGAAAACAACTGTGGTGGATGACAGAAGAATTATTTCCCTGGTGAAGAAAAACCCCTTCACAACAGTTGGCCAAATCAAGAACACTCTCCAGGAGGTAGATGTATATGTGTCAAAGTCAACAATCAAGAGAAGACTTCACAAGAGTGAATATAGAGGGTTCACCACAAGATGTAAACCATTGGTGAGCCACAAAACAGGAAGACCAGATTACAGTTTGCCAAACAACATCTAAAAAAGCCATTACAGTTCTGGAACAACATCCTATTGACAGATGAGACAAAGATCAACTTGTACCAGAGTGATGGGAAGAGAAGAGAAGGAAAGAAACTGCTCATGATCCAAAACATACCACCTCATCAGTGAAGCATGGTGGTGGTAGTGTCATGGCGTGGGCATGTATGGCTGCCAATGGAACTGGTTCCCTTGTATTTATTGATGATGTGACTGCTGACAAAAGCAGCAGAATTAATTCTGAAGTGTTTCGGGCAATATTATATGCTCATATTCAGTCAAATGCTTCAGAACTCATTGGACGGCGCTTCACAGTGCAGATGGACAATGACCCGAAGCATACTGCAAAAGCAACCAAAGAGTTTTTTAAGGCTAAAAAGTGGAATGTTATGCAATGGCTAAGTCAATCCCCTGACCTGAATCCGATTGAGCATGCATTTCACTTGATGAAGACAAAACTGAAGGGAAAATGCTCCAAGAACAAGCAGGAACTGAAGACATTTGCAGTAGAGGCCTGGCAGAGCATCACCAGGAATGAAACCCAGCGTCTGGTGATGTCTATGCGTTCCAGACTTCAGGCTGTAATTGCCTGCAAAGGATTTGCAACAAAGTATTAAAAAGTGAAAGTTAGATTTAGGATTGTTTCGTTTGTCCCATTACTTTTGGCCCCTTAAAAAGTGGGAGGCACATATAGAAACCGTTGTAATTCCTACACCGTTCACCTGATTTGGATGTAATTACCCTCAAATTAAATCTGAAAGTCTGCAGTTAAATCACATCTTGTTTGTTTCATTTCAAAGCCATTGTGGTGGTGAATAGAGGCCAAAATCTGAAAATTCTGTCAATGTCCCAATATTTATGGACCTGACTGTATAAATAATTGGCAAGCAATGACCCTTCTGCACATGATCTGTCTTCCAGAGTGCGGAGTGTTGACCTCTTTGTACTAGCATGTTGATTGGGAACTTTGACTCCTCTTGATTCCAAAGACCCTGTGTAACCAGGACTAAAGAATAACAGTCCCCCAGCTATGAATCATGCATCTGAAGTCACTAATGTCACTAATGGGTATCACTTTTTGAGATTGTCAAATTACAGTCACCAGCGGAGTAAGAGAAGCACCCTTGGGGACAATCAGCAGTGAGACCTATTCCAGAACTAAATCAGTTTGATTCGCAATGCCTGAAAATTAAGCTGTGCAATTTGTATTGCCTCAAAAGATGGACATCATCTTCCCAAGGTCCTTAATACAAAGGAGAAGCAACAGCTGCTTGCAAGCCAATATGAACAGTACCAGTCAGTCCTTGTAGCGAGCAGCACTTACCATCTTATATGAATACCCGGGCCCAGCGCAACAGATCAGCAGCTGTCCAAAAGACAGCACCCTACATCCTTCCTGTCGCGATCATGCATGTTATTTTGCAAACTATGTCTTGTGCATGTATCCATGTATATTCTGTATGGAAAAGGGTTATTTATGGTCTTACCTAGTTAAATCCTTTTCTTCAACTCCATAGAGGACACAGGGATCACTCTGGGTATAGCCTGGAGAGGGAGAATCTGGGCACCAAACAGTTACTAATTTTCTTCCCAGCAGCCACTTGGCTCCCTCTCCACTATACCCCGCCCCCAGCCACAGGCCAGCAATTTTAAGTTATGAAGCCAATGGCAGGAGCGAGGAGAAGAAGAGGGAGAAGGAAAACTGGCACACACTCAGAACCCATGTCAGAGAAAGGTGCGCCAAGAACAGTCATCAGAGGAAATAAACCCCTCAAGCCAGGTGCTTCAGAGTGAGCGCCCTGTGCCCCCTATGGGGTCGAAGAAAAGGATTTAACAAGGTAAGAACATAAATCCTCCTTTCTTCTTCCTCCACTAGGGGGCACAGGGATCACTTTGGGACATCCTAAAGCTGTCTCCCGATGGGGTTGTGCCTGAAGGCAGCGCCCGAAGACGCAAAGTTGATAACTGCATAGTAACGATTAAAATTGTGGGCAGATAACCATGTGGCAGCCATACAAGTTGTACAGCAGAAACGCCACGTTTAGTCGCTCAAGAAGGCCCACTGACCTGGCGGAATGAGCAGTTACCACAATAGGGGCAAGCAATCCGCTACAGAGTGTAGCAGATAGCCAAGCGAGGCCACCAGGATAATCTGTTCAGAAACCGGCCACCCCCGATTGTGAAAGTCGAAACAGGACCACACAGAGAACGGAGTTCCGGGTCTGTTCACAGAAAAATTACCGTAAGCCTACATTCCTCGATACGTCCTCCGGTGAGAATTCTAGAACACAGCAACCCCAGGTAGGAGAGGAACAGAGATACAACTCTGGGGAGGAACCCAAGCGAGACCTCAGAATGGTAAGATCAGAGAGGGGAGCGAGAAAACAAGACACTCAGACAACCACCGTGCTAAGCACTGGCTAGAAGTAAGGACGCTGTCCCGGTAAACCAACCACAATCAAGGACTCCTAAGGGAGCCTAACGAAGAGTCCAATGAACCAAGAAAAGGTTTGATGGAGCTACCTGGTAAGAACAACCAGTGACTGTACACAGAGGACACCATTGCAAAAGAAAAAGTCTGAACCTCTGGTAGGTGCAAAAGCAGTCAGAGGAAAAATGGCAGGTCTGAGACAGGTATCCCCAGGAAAAGGGCCAAAGGTACAAATCTGCAGAAAGAGCGGAGTCAAGATAGCTGGAATGATTTGGAAGAAGCTTCTAAACCAACTCCACAATAGGTCCTCGAATTGGGAAACAATTCTGACCGAAGAGGGCTACTCAGCATGCCGTAGGGTACAACCGACCCCTCTGGAAAAAACCCTCCTAGCTTTGAAGACGAGTGACAAAAGCCACACTGGCAAAGCGAGGCGGGCCAGAATCCGATTGAAGCACGGGCTCAGAGACCAAAAACCGACCTCAGAGGAAGACGCATTAGGTGCCGAGTGAGGTGGAAAAGCTGCGTACTACAGCTGTCGCGGCCAAGCGAAGCCACGAGGATCACCATGCTTCTTTCCAAATGCGATCCATGAAGCACGAACAGCGGAGGAAAGATAAATAGGAGTGGAAACATCCACTGTACTGCCGAAGCTACGAGCTGGAACAGCATCTTGGTAACTTGTACTTATGCGAGACCCTATGATCTCGATGTCCATCAGGCCCCAGCAATTACAAGGCACCAAAAAGGGTCAGAATGTAGAGCCCACTCACCTGAGTGAACGACCTGGCAGCCTAGGAGTCCTTTGCTCCAGGAGAACTGTAGGAAGGAAGGCAGTCTACACAGCCATAAGATGAGGCTCCACCCAACTGGGGGAACGGCTGACCATTTTAATGTAATCGCAACTGAAAACACCACCCTGATGGCTTATGTAGGCAACAGGTATCACGCTGTCGGGCCAGACTAGTACTGGACGATGCTGGAGGAGGGGTAAAACCAGACAGAGAGCTGCCCAACATGAACAGCAGAAGTAAAATCGGTAACGGCTCCCCTGAGCCGTTCACCGATCCTAAAGGACTAATGACAGCTTACTGCCCTCCACCCACAAAGGTGTGCATCGGTGGTGAGAAGGACCAGTTTTCTGGGTCCAACGGGAGCGGCCCATATCATAGGGCCTGAAGTTCCCTGTGAAGAGGCAGGGAGTGAAACAGAGCAAACTGCCATAACTACGCCCTGTCAAAGGGATAGATTACAGAGACAAAGATCTGCCTGCAAGAGTGTAAGAACACTCGGTAGAGACCAGAAAGGAGGGAACGGTAACCGGAAGACCAATGGTCTAACAGCCGAGAGGAATACCCACCGACCATTGGAATGCTGCCAAGCTCTCTACCAAGGGAAAAGACTTCCAAATATTTATTTATCCGAGGGACCACCAAAGATCTACCTTGAGACAGATGGATATCCACTGACTGAGCCTTGATAAGCAAGTTGAAAGGAGCTGCCATGACTGTCCTGATCCTCATGAAAACCAGGAGGGGCTGAGAACCTACCGTAACGGAGATACCGGAACTGGAAGCGATTGCACGGCACAGCATACCCGAGGAAGCTACAGCACCTGGTATTCCCAGGCGGTTACCAATTCAAGTATTAACCAAGCCTGACCCTGCTTAGCTTACGAGATCAGACAAGATAGGACGTGTTCAGGGTGGAGTGGCCGTAGGCTGACTGATTCGGATGGCTATATGTAAATAGGCCTCATATTAGTGAAAGGATGCTTTGCAAACCTCTAGTCTGAGCGAATGATGGTCCATGTGGAACTTGACAATCCTGGAGTCCCTGCTAGCGCCCAGAGAATGAGAATGGGCTAGAACAAGTAGTCTGGTATTTGACCACTAAGACTGGTAAAGTAACTTCCACCTTCAGAGGCAAGGACCTGGACAATAACCATGGAGTTTAGAAGGGAGCAAACAGTCTCCTAAAATGCTGCTCCTGGAAGAGCTTGGGAAACTCGTTAAAGGCATATATGAGTCCCGTATGGGACTCGAAACTAGGCTGTGCTGATCCCAAGACAGGAACACTACCCCTGTGACAGAAGTGGAATCTGAACCCACGTCTCCAGAGAAAACTAGACCACTTGTCCTGACCCCACGCTGGGGTTCCTCAAGTGGAAACCCACCCCAACCTGTGGCAACAGACCTGCCAGCTGAATGACAGACTATGGTCATCAACGTCAGGGACCATAGAGGAGGAACTCCTTAATCTAGAAGGTAGACTGCCTGGTGCAGAAGGGAGACAATGTATATGGGCACTACCTAGAGATTGTCCAATCCCGGACCACAAGGACCTTCTCTAAATACAGAAGAGCCTCTAAGTACTTAAGAATCAGTGGCAGCACACCAGGAACGTAGAGGACTGTCCTGGCCATCATGGCAGATGTCCGTTAATATGACTGTCAATTACCTCCTAATTAAGTAGTAGCCACACAAGTGACAATACCTTGTCCCTGAACTGAAATCCTATCGAGTATCTGCCCAATGGCCCCTAGCCATAGCTGCCCAAGCAAAGCGAGGGACGCGCCCTGGACTAGATAATTCTGGGAAAACTAGACTGCTGCCTAGGATAGCAGATCTAACATGCCACGGTTACTGATACGTTGCTGGTAGCGGATACACTAAAGCAATGTGCTTTAGTTTATTCGCCAGGACGTCCCCAAGCTACTACTGCAATACCCGGTTAATGGTGGAGTGGGCAGAGCAAGCTCTTCCTCCATCTCCCTGTTCTAAACCATTAAATATATAGCCCCCCGGTAAGGAGCGTATCAGATATTAAACTGATAAGAACAGGTGTCGGGTTTAAGTACATGGGCTCTAGACCAGGGCGATATTATTTTTAAAGGTACAGAAATAAAAAGCCTCCATCCTTATTAGGGTGTCTACATCTAATGACCTGGAGACTCCAGCCTGTACCAAGGATTCACAACCAGAGAGGACCTAGCGCTGTCAGGCCTTTGCTGAGCCATGCCCCTGCTGACGAGCATCAGCCACTCCTGTACTGAATAAGTGAACAAGTGCTGCATCTACCTAGCTCTACTGCAGATGTGATCCTTCTTGTAGGAAGGAAACCCGCGCATTAGTCCGCTGGCCCATGGAAGACAATAAGTGGCCGGGAGCTGTAAACTGGCAAGTTAACATCCACATTTGCTGTAATTGGAAGTCTGTGACTGCTTCCTCTCCTGGTAGCCATGGTTAAAAGGAACCCTCATGCAGTGTAGCCTTGAAACACTAGGCACCGAGGCATGTGATAGGGATTCCTCTGCCATCGCGGTTTCAGAACAGAGTCTGTAGAAAAAGTACACTAGTACACAGCTCTAGAAAGAGGCTCAACAGCTACATAACACAGGAGCACCACCTACCAGGGTGCCTCAACCTTGGAAGCCATTTAAAAGGCATCCTGTTAGCCGGCTCCCTGGAGGTCTAGTGTATGGAATGGGAACACCCAGGACTACCAGCACCGCCGTTGGTCTCCAGACCAGCGGTGATAAGCAGGGAGCCGCTCTTTCCTGCTCCAATTGGCATCCTATAGGATGCCCTGCACTGCCCACTCTGTGTAACATAGAAAAGAAAATCAACAGGGGGCCACTAAAAAGCAGCCCCACAAAAGGGTGCCCTTGCTCCTTACCAAACTTAAAACTGGCAGACCTGTGGCTGGGGGCGAGGTATAGTGGCAAGTGAGCCAGGTGGCTGCTGGGAAGAGAATTAGTAACAGTTTGGTGCCCACAGAGCCGGCCCTAGGCATAGGCATTATAAGCAAATGCCTATGGGCGACTCAGGAATTCCAGGGGTATCCGATGGCTCTGCAGCATCATACCTGCACCGCCCGCTCTCTGCTTTTCCCCCTCGTGCTCCTTGACAGACGACAATTACTGTGTGTGAATGACTTGAGCAGCCTGCTAGTGCTGGGGCTGACTGTAGGGGGAGCTGCAGCAAAAGCGCGCAGCCCCTCTAAGGCAGGTCTCCTATAATTCATTCTGCTGCTGATCCTGAGGGCTTGGTGCCGGCGCCGGGTGACACCTGTCAGATAATGAGTTCTTCTCCTTCCCCTGCGCTCTGGAGCTGCTCTGCAAGTGAGTACCAGTGTGTAGTGCCAGCAGGGGTGGAAGGTGCCTGTGGGAGATGACTTTTACAAATGTATTTGGCTCACCCTGTGTAGTCTGTGTCAGCGCGGGTTGCGTCTGTGTCAGCGCGTCTGTGTCAGCGCGGGTTGCGTCTGTGTCAGCGCGGGTTGCGTCTGTGTCAGCGCGGGTTGCGCCTGTGTCAGCGCGGGTTGCGCCTGTGTCAGCGCGGGTTGCGCCTGTGTCAGCGCGGGTTGCGCCTGTGTCAGCGCGGGTTGCGCCTGTGTCAGCGCGGGTTGCGCCTGTGTCAGCGCGGGTTGCGCCTGTGTCAGCGCGGGTCGCATCTGTGTCTGTATTTGTACCTGGGAGTGACGTGCAGTGACATTGGAAGTACAGTACCATGTCTATACAGTCCACAAAAAGAAGAAATTTGCTCGCTCACCGCAGGTTTTTATTCCCCCTCTGTGGCCACGTGGATATTAGGGAATGACATTGGACAGTAATTGATGACGTCAGGGTACAAGTACCGAGAGATGACGTGGGGGGGAGGGGGGGTATCAGATGATGGCATGGCTGAGATGCAATGCAGGGGGAAGAGATGGTGTGCTAACAGACAGCTCAGGGGGCGATGGTGTGACTGAGAGACGATGCAGGAGGGGGAAGCGATGGTGTGCTAACAGACAGCTCAGGGGGCGATGGTGTGACTGAGAGACGATGCAGGAGGGGGAAGCGATGGTGTGCTAACAGACAGCTCAGGGGGAGATGGTGTGGCTGAGACGCGATGCAGGAGGGGGAAGCGATGGTGTGCCAACAGACAGCTCAGGGGGCGATGGTGTGACAGAGACGATGCAGGAGGGGGAAGTGATGGTGTGCTAACAGACAGCTCAGGGGGCGATGGTGTGACAGAGACGATGCAGGAGGGGGAAGCGATGGTGTGCTAACAGACAGCTCAGGGGGAGATGGTGTGACTGAGAGACGATGCAGGAGGGGGAAGCGATGGTGTGCTAACAGACAGCTCAGGAGGAGATGGTGTGACAGAGACGATGCAGAAGGGGGAAGCGATGGTGTGCCAACAGACAGCTCAGGGGGCGATGGTGTGACAGAGACGATGCAGGAGGGGGAAGCGATGGTGTGCTAACAGACAGCTCAGGGGGCGATGGTGTGACTGAGAGACGATGCAGGAGGGGGAAGCGATGGTGTGCTAACAGACAGCTCAGGGGGCGATGGTGTGACAGAGACGATGCAGGAGGGGGAAGCGATGGTGTGCTAACAGACAGCACAGGGGGCGATGGTGTGACTGAGAGACGATGCAGGAGGGGGAAGCGATGGTGTGCTAACAGACAGCTCAGGAGGAGATGGTGTGACAGAGACGATGCAGGAGGGGGAAGCGATGGTGTGCTAACAGACAGCTCAGGAGGAGATGGTGTGACTGAGAGACGATGCAGGAGGGGGAAGAGATGGTGTGCTAACAGACAGCTCAGGGGGCGATGGTGTGGCTGAGAGACACAGGGGGCAGGAGGGGTAAGCGATGGTGTGCTAACAGACAGCTCAGGGGGAGATGGTGTGGCTGAGAGACACAGGGGGCAGGAAGTCACACAGGGGGCACACATCTGGATGAACCGCTGTTGTATGATGATGACTTTATTAATATTCCTACACAAACAGGCATCTTCCGGACGATCTGACCTACATGAATAGTGAATACCAACTGAAGACGCCGTCTTCCCAGGGAAGATACATTTCCACATTGTGAGAAACCACCATATAGGTAAGGTGCATATGTAAAGGAATGTTCCCAGAGTGACAAGAAATTTGTGGCATGTCCCATTTAAAGTGACCACGCCCCTTCTGTTATTTGACCGTGCCTATTTTTTTGCCGCGTGTGAGTGTTTGTGGGGTGGGGGGACTGGGGGGCGCCGTTCTTCTTCTTGCCCTCAGCTCCAGAGACCCTAGTTACGCCACTGCTATGGGGGGTATTACTACTGTATATGGGCACTACTACAGGGGCATTACTATATATATATATATATATATATATATATATATATACACACACACACATATATATATATATATATATATATATATATATACACACATTCATATATACCATACACACACACATATATATATATACATTCATATATACATACACACACACACATATATATATATATATAATATGAGATATGGTAAGAACTTACCCTTGTTATCTCTATTTCTACGAAGTCCATAGGGTTCCACAGGATACCTTGGGGTATAGGTGTGACGTCAGTCGCAGGGCACCAAAGAGTTAAGCTTTCAGCCTCCCAGGATGCACTAGGTCCCCCTCCTATACACCGCCCCCGAGCCAAGGCACCTCAGTTAGTTACCAAGCCATAGGCCGGAGGAGGAGAAGGAAGAGAGAGAACAAAGATCTGGACACATACAAGAATCACATTCTCACCAGAGGGAGACGGAAAACCGGTGACCAGAGCAAAGCCCATCTGCAGCACAGGTGCGACAGGGCGGGAGTCCTGTGGAACCCTATGGACTTCGTAGAAATAGAGATAACAAGGGTAAGTTCTTACCATATCTCATATTTTCTACTTCAGGGTCCATAGGGTATCCACAGGATACCTTGGGGATGTCCCAAAGCAGTATCCTTTAAGGGTGGGGACGCTCCTGTGCAGAAAGGAGAATCCGCCGCCCGAAGGAAGCATCCTGAGAGGCGAAGGTGTCAAACCTGTAATACCTCACGAAGGTATGGACAGAAGACCACGTAGCAGCCTTGCAGATCTGAACTGCCGAGGCACCACGTCGAGCTGCCCACGAAGGACCCACAGACCTAGTGGAATGAGCCTTCAGAGAAGGAGGGACCGGTAGGCCTTCATGAAGATAAGCTTCAGAAATAGCCATACGGATCCAGGCTGCCAAAGTTTGCTTTGAAGCAGGCCAACCCTTTTTACGGAAGCCAAAGAGGACAAACAAAGCTTCCGACTTCCTAAACGAAGAAGTGCGGTCAACATAAGTCCTTAAGGCCCGCACAACATCCAAAGAGGCCTCACCCACGGAAAGACCCGGTGAGTTAAAGGCCGGAACAACTATTTCCTCGTTAACATGAAACTGGGAAACAACTTTGGGAAGAAACTCGGGCCGAGTGCGGAGCACTGCCCTGTTCCCATAAAAAACCAAGAAAGGGGGTCTACAAGAAAGAGCCCCTAACTCAGAAACACGTCTGGCCGAAGCAATGGCCAGAAGGAAAACAGTCTTAGCTGTTAGCCATTTAAGATCCACTGAGCCCAGTGGTTCAAACGGCGGTCCTTGGAGAGCCCTCAGGACCACAGCCAAATCCCAAGGCGCCACAGGTGGAACAAAGGGCGGCTGAATGCGGAGAACACCCTGCATAAAGGTGCGCACATCCGGGATTGTAGCAATCCTACGGTGAAACCAGACAGATAGGGCCGAAACCTGTACCTTCAAAGAAGCAAGGCGAAGCCCATGATCTAGTCCCGCTTGCAGGAAGGCGAGAATCCGAGACAGACGAAACTCCCGCGGTGCATAACCTCTCGGTCGACACCACTGGAAGAACGTATGCCACACGCGATGGTATATCCTCGCGGAAGACGGTTTCCGAGCTCGTAACATGGTCCGCACCACAGAGCTGGAAAACCCCCGGGACCTCAGCATGGCCGTCTCAACAGCCACGCCGTCAAAGACAGCGGAGTCAGGTCCGGGTGAAGGCAAGGACCCTGAGACAGAAGGTCCGGTCGTAGCGGCAACCGCAGAGGAATGTCCACGGACAGACCCTGAAGGTCTGAGAACCAGTGCCGTCTGGGCCACGCGGGAGCTATCAACAGGAGCGTCCCTCCTTCCTGTTTGAATTTCCGGATTACCCGTGGAAGAAGGGAGACCGGAGGGAACAGGTATGCGAACCGGAACGTCCACCGGACGGACAGAGCATCCACCAGAGACGCCCCTTCGTCTCTTGTGCGAGACCCGTACACCGGCAACTTGTTGTTGTGCCGGGACGCCATGAGGTCGATTTCTGGAAGACCCCACCTGTCCACCAGTAGTTGAAAAACGTCCGGGTGCAGGGACCATTCCCCCGGATGAACGTCCTGGCGACTTAGAAAGTCCGCCTCCCAATTGAGCACTCCCGGGATGAAGACCGCTGATATGGCCGGAAGATTGCGCTCCGCCCAAACCAGGATCCGAGAGACCTCTACGAGAGCCGCCCGACTGCGAGTTCCTCCTTGCCTGTTTATGTAGGCCACGGTGGTAGCGTTGTCCGACTGGACCTGCACCGGGCGACCCTGGAGAAACCGCTGTGCCTGCTGGAGAGCATTGAAGACCGCACGGAGTTCCAAGATATTTATTGGAAGCTCCGCTTCTGTCGGCGTCCACCTGCCCTGGAACAAGTGTGGACCCGAAACTGCTCCCCAGCCCCGAAGACTGGCGTCCGTTGTCAACAGGACCCAATTTGGAACCCAGAACGGACGTCCCTTGTTGAGGTGGGTCGTCTGTAACCACCACGTAAGGGACAGGCGAACCTCCTGGGTGAGCACAATCGTCTGGGACTTCAGAGACTGAGTCAGCCCGTTCCACTTGGACAGGATCAGGTGCTGCAGAGGTCTGGAGTGAAACTGGGCGTATTCCACCATGTCGAACACCGACACCATGGAGCCCAGTAACCTCATCGCCGAGTGTAAGGACACCCGGCGGCTGTGCAGACAACTGCGCACCCTTGACTGTAAAGCAGAGATCTTGTCCTCCGTCACGAAGATCCTTTGCTGTCCCGAGTCCAATAAGGCTCCAAGATGCAGAATCCTCCGAGACGGGATTAGAGTGGACTTCTGCCAGTTGATTAGCCAGCCGTGCCGTTGCAGCAGTGCAATGGTCAGGTCCAAGTGGCGTAACAGGAGCTCTGGAGATCCTGCCACCAATAACAGGTCGTCCAAATACGGCAACATGCGGACTCCCTGCAGCCGCAGAGAAGCCGCCATGACCGCCATCACCTTGGTGAAAACACGTGGTGCTGTTGCCAGGCCAAAAGGTAACGCCCGAAACTGGAAGTGGTCGCTGCTGATTCCAAACCTGAGGAACTGTTGATGGCGCCAAAGAATAGGGACATGCAGGTAAGCGTCCTGTATGTCCAATGACACCAAGTAGTCCCCAGGTTCCAGCGCCAGAATGATGGACCGTAGGGTCTCCATCCGAAACTTCGGGACCCTCAAAGACTTGTTGAGTGCTTTGAGGTTGAGAATCGGACGATATGACCCATTGGGTTTCTGTACCAAAAATAGATTTGAATAGAAACCCTGGCCCCTCTGGGAGAATGGAACCGCCACTATAACTCCAGCCTGGAGCATAGTGTGCAATACCTTCCGCAGCTCCGTAGCCTTGTTCCGGTCTGATGGGAGACCCGTGGTGAAGAAGCGAGCCGGGGGTCTGTGCCGGAAGGAGAGGGCGTATCCGTGGGAAACCACCTCCAGAACCCAAGTGTCTGTCGTAGTGGTCGACCAACACTGGGCGAACTGTAGCAGGCGGCCTCCCACCCTGGGATCCCCCAAAGGGAGGCCCGGACCGTCAGGCCGCAGGCTTGTCATCTGGCTTGGGGGCCGGACGTCTGGTACTCCATGCCTGCTTCCGGGGCTTGACCGATTTCTTAGGGCCAGCCTGTCGAGGAAACGACTGTGGTTTGGGCCTGCCCTGGGCCCTAGATGACCGAAAGGACGATGGTCCCGAACCAGAAGGAGCAGCGGCCGACGGGAGACAGGCAGATTTTGCTGCCGCCAGCGTGGCCACAATCTTATCCAGATCCGGACCGAAGAGAACTTCTCCGGCAAACGGCAACGCTTCCAGACCTTTCTTGGAATCTGCGTCCGCCTTCCAGGATCGCAGCCACAAGGTGCGACGAGCAGCTACCGCTGCTGAAGAAATTCTAGACACCAGAGTACTAATGTCTAGAGCCGCCTCGTTGATGTAGGTGGCCGAATCACGGAGATTGCCAATCAACTCCGCCTGATCGGCCGGACAGTCGGATTCAAAAGAAGCCTCTAATGAATCCGCCCAGCGCTCCATCGCTCTGGCAACCCAGCAAATGGCCATAGCCGGCCGTGCTGCCCCCCCTGCAAGGGAATAAGCGGACTTCAGGCAGATTTCTACCTTGCGGTCCGTAGCATCCTTAAGGGAGGACATGGATGGCATCGGCAATGTGGCACTACGGACAAGACGGGTCACGTGAGAATCCACCTGTGGAGGGGATTCCCACTTCGCAAAATAATTATCCGCGAACGGATAAGCCACCGCCAGGCATCTCTGCGGCTGGTATCTTTTGCCAGGTTGTTTCCACGCCTCCTCTAAATGGTCCACCAACTGACCCGAAAGAGGAAAGACTGTGGCATCGCCCTTCACATCTTTGAAAAAGGCATACTTAGATTTAGCCGCTGGGGGAACTTCGTCCTCAATCACCAAGGCTGTGCGGACCGCCCGAATAAGTCCAGGAATATATACTTTGGACTTAGCATCAGCGTCCTTAGTATGGAGAGGTTCCTGATCGTAAGGATCTAGAATCTCCCCATCATCAGACGTCCCTTCGTCATCCTCATAAGGAGCGGACAGAGACGCCACCGGCCTTTTATGAGACCGCATCACAGACTCCCCTTGCAACACATCCGACAAGTGCTGTACAGAACTCGTCAGGGAGTTAACCCACGCTGGCTCCTGAGAACCCGGGAGCGGGGAAATAGGGAGACTGTGGGGTACCACCAATTGTCGTGGGAACCCCTGCATGGGTGACGACACCACAGACTGCTGGGACAAACCCATCGGAGTAAACGCGGGCTGCGGAGCTAACTGGCCCACTAAAGCTGTTAACGCCTGAGCGAAACAAGCCCAGGGCGGCTCCTGTACCGGTGCTGTAACCGTAATAGGCCGCGCCAAGGACAAACACTGCCGGCAAAGGCCCTCCGCGCTACCCTCCCCCTCCGCTAACGGTACTTTGCACGTGGTACACTGTAGCCGGAGGGGAAAATCACTTTCAGACATGATGGCACCACGTATGTGACCTCTCTCACCAATTAAGTATTAAATAGGCGAGAGACCACCCTGCAGCACCGCACCGCAAGGGCTTTAGCAGAAAGAACAGGGACAGTAATAAAGCTGACAGTTTAGAGAAGAAAAGATTACAGGCAGCAGCGCTAGCACAGTCACATACAATGCAGAAAAATAACAATTCCTGCACTAACAGCGCTGATCACTCAACTACACAGACACAGGGCCTGGTAGGACACAGCGCTGCATACACAGACCTGACCACAGCGGAGGAGAGGTATGCGGGGGGACCCAGACCACGATGCTTCCTTCCAGCGCTTCCAGCAGCGTTCACCATGCGTTCTGGAGAAGATGGCCGCCGAGGAGCAGAGAGGAGGCTGGCCTGGGGGAGGAGCGCTGCCACAGGACCAGTCGGCAGCATGCAGAGAGGGCTGTGTGCAGCGGGGGAGGCGCCGGCTGTGAGACAGGGAAGGCGCGCTCCCCTGGCATGCATTTAACCCCTGGGACGCCGCAGCGCTACCGCTCTGCTGCGGTCCGCTGTCCCAGGGGGTAGTGGAAGCGCAGGTTGGTCGCCTGGCTCCACGCTGCAGCCAGTCCCCAGGGAGCCCCCTGCCTGGGGACTTAGGACCATGTGATCAGCGGGGACCCACCGCGGGACCCCGCTGCTTACCTCTGTCCCCCTTGAATCCGGCCATGGTCCGGAGCATCTGGGGTCACCGCTAGCTGTGACCCCAGACGCCCACCAGCATCCCCGGATCAGTACCGGCGTTCTGGTACCGGCGGGGTGTAGGGAAGACAGCATGGACGTCAGGACTGACTGTCCATGCTGTTCATCCAGTTGTGCAGCCACAGCTGCATGAAGAATAAGCTTCAGGGGCTCTTCTAGCCCCCACTCCAACAGGTGCACCCGACTCCGGCCGGGCACCAAACTAAACTGAGGTGCCTTGGCTCGGGGGCGGGGTATAGGAGGGGGACCTAGTGCATCCTGGGAGGCTGAAAGCTTAACTCTTTGGTGCCCTGCGACTGACGTCACACCTATACCCCAAGGTATCCTGTGGATACCCTATGGACCCTGAAGTAGAAATATATATATATACACATATATATGTATGTGTAGGGGTAGGGTGCACCAGTCAAAATTTTGCCTAGGGCACAAAATTGGCAAGGGCCGGCTCTGGGTGCCCAAATTCTCCCTCTCCAGGATATACTCAGAGTGATCCCTGTGCCCCCTAGTGGAGGAAGAAGAAATTTTATTTTCAAAATGTAAGTCCGCTGCTGCTATGTATAAACTCTTGCACATAATGGTGCATACACACGATGTGTCAGATGTGAACGATAACGATATTAAAACGATAACGATATTAAAAAATCAATCTTTCATATCTGAAAGAAAATCTGACATGTTGGCCTGCAACGATGAACGATGCGCGTTCCCGCATTTCAGATAACGATATCTGACATCTGATGTGTTTGCAGTCAGATTTTGACGATTTCATTCATTTTAATACTGTCTGCAATCATTCAAATTGTTGGTAAAATCGTTCATCTGACAGATCTGACCCTGTGTATGCACCATATGACAGTGTTTACTTAACCCAGAAAGGGGAGATCTGTGTTCCAGACCTCGTTACCTTCTTCTTTGGAAGGAATCGTGTGAAGTCAATGACTGGCTTACATTCCTCAGAGAACATATTATATGATGTTGCAGATCACTGACTCCAAAAAATGTCCTGCCAAGATGGATAATACACGTCACATATCACTATCCTAGGCCCTGACAGGGGGACCCTGTTTAAGCGGGAACAAAATAATTGGATGCCTATAAGAAGCAATACAACCCAGCACTCAATGCCCATTTCCGGGGAGAAGCCTTGGGCCGAGATGTACCAAGCTAACTTTCCTGTCATCTCTATATCTAGCACAAGAGATTTTTGGCCTCATTGTAAGCATCCTAAATCTCTGTGTTTTAGGATGCTTACATGTTAATCTGTCATTTTATTTATAATTTTTCTGTAACTAAGCCTTGGAAACATATTTCGGATTAAACACATTTAATCTAGCATATGCTACTTATTGAACTTGTGAGGCCCATGCTATATACCTGTTTGTAATTGAAGTTGAAATATTTGTTCAGGAAGAGCAAAGGGCCCGTTATTCCCAATCATGGTGGCAGTGTGAATTTGGTAAGTGACCGAGGTGCGCCGTCATCACAACCACTGGTGCAGATTGCTGTATATGAGAGTCAGGCCGAGTTTATGACACTTCCATATGTCTAGTATGGGGTTACATTGTAGAGAACCCCCACTCTAGCACCAGGCACTGCACCTACTTTTGCCTGTGCAAGACCACCTGCAGGAGATGAACCGCAGCTCTTAACCCGCTCCCTGATGTAGATGGAGTGGGGAACTACTTAATATTGGGTTTCCACACATCTAGTGTGTAGTTCAGTACTAGTCCCAGCCCCATAGCTGAAAGTGTGGGTCCTGGCTCCAGTAGGCACTTAATCTAGACTGAGACTGGGGTATAAATGGGGATGAATCTGAGTTTGAAAGTACTTAAAGTGCCCAGGCTCCCTGCACTACATTTATAAACCCATGGTTACCGGCAGTAATACAAAGCAATGAAGTGCAACAGAAACTTTGTTTTTCCTCTCAAGACTCCACAGAATACCCACAAAAAGAAAACATTTTTATTCATCATAAAATCGAATCCTTCCAGTCCAACTCTGGGACACTGGTAGATGATGGGTTACGATGGGAGGGTGAGGAGTAGGCACTAAATAATTAAATCAATAGGAGCTGAAACTTTCCCCTACTTAACCATCCCACCTCCACCGGAAACTCTGTTATGTATCTAACAAAGCCTAATGGAGGAGAACACAAACGTGCACCAAGCACAAGAAAAAAAGGAACTCTGTGTCCCCCAGTTGAAGGCAGTGGAATCGATTTTAATCCTTTTTTCCTTTAAGAGAGTTTCCAACTGGTCAGATTCAGGCCTCAAGGCGGAAGATAAGGGGGCTAAATGTGAACTAGCCCCTGCATTAAGGTCTGAACTTCAGGAAGCAAAGCTCAATGCTTCTGGAACAGGATCAAAAACAGAATCCTGGCCCTTTAAAGATCAAAAACAGAGACTTTGATCTAGACCAACCTGCAGGAAGGAGAGAAGATGAGGCAAGCGGAATTGAGAGGTAGACATACCCCAGCATTCGCACCAACCAACATATGCCTTCCAGACCCTAATGATAGATAGGTGCAGTAGCCGCTTACTGGCCCTGATCATGGTCTGAACCACCACCTCTGAGTATCCTCTGGATTTTAAAATCTGAGACACGAGTGCCCCGACATCAAAGCCAGATTTGTCAAATCTGAGGTTAGAAACAGCCCTTGGGTGAGCAGATTGTCCCAGCGATGTAGATGCCAAGGAGGATCAAACACCATGGCCAAAAGATTAGTGTACCATGCTCTTTTGAGCTAATCTGGTGTGATGAGAAGAACATAAGCCCTTCCCTACTGGAAACAGGTACCCCACCTGAAATGCTTCTTGCTAAACATTGAGGCCATCGGATAGGATGTCCAGAGAGCCCCAGCGTTCCACAAGCACTTAAGATCGGCCTCCAAATTGTCCACCGTTGAATGAAAATGGCTGAGATGACTGGAACAAACCTCTCCACCCACTTAATGGTGCAAGAAGTCTCTAACATGGCCTGATGACTCATGGTTCCACCCTGCCAATTGATATATGCCATATCTGTTGCATTGTCAGACTGGATCCGGGGTGGCCGGCCTTGCAGGAACGTCAGAGCCTGAGCCAGCGCGTTGAAGACTGCCCTCAATTCCCGAACATTGATAGGGACCAAAGGTTTTTTTACTGAAGACCCAGAGTAACAGATATCCTGCCTAAAAGGCTGGCATCCAACATGACCAGGGTACAAGTCCTCATACCCAGACTTAGAACTTGCAACCCTTGGACAGATGAGGCCTGTGAATCCAAAGCTGGAACGGACGCGTCTTAAGGGACAGCAGAAAGAACTGACTGTGCAACCTTAGTTCTAATCTGTATTTATGGAGCAGGACCTGGCGCTGGAGATCTCTGGAATGAAAACAAGCAAATCATACAGCTTAGTTAGAAGTCCCCATCTTCCCTAGTAGTCGCATGCACCTTATGAATGACACCTGATGCTAGTCCAACAATGACACTACCAGGGACTGTAGACATGCAACTTTGACTGCTGGGAGAAACACCTGCTGACTACTAGTGTTGAACAACATTCTCAAAAAGATCTTTCGCTGGGACGGCATCAGCCTGGACTTAGGGAGGACTGCTGGATCGAAAGTTTCCAGACGATCTCAACTACAACTTGCAGATGAAGACTGAGCTGAGAACTGGACCCTGCCTCGACTAAAACGTAGTTGTAAGGAAGAATAGTAATGCCTCGCAGCAAGGTGATCATGTCCACAATCACCCTTGGAGCCATGGAGAGTCCGTAGGGCAGATCTCGAAATTGAAAGTGTAGGGAACCGAATAAGTCTGATGATGTGACCAGATAGGAACGTGTAAATAAGCAACTTTAATGTCTAAAGACACTAGTAACATCCTCTCCCTCTATTGAAGTAAAGATGGAACGCAGGTTTCCATTTTGAACAGCTCCACCTGAAATGAGGATTCAAGCACTTGAGATTAACTGAAAAGACCCAGCTGGCAAACGCCATCCAGTTCTGTGTTGCCACCTGGAAGTTTGAACAAACATAATGCAAAATCTGAACAACCCTCTGCTTAGCCTTGGGATGTTTAACACCTTTACGGACAGCACACACAATAAATACATACAATTACTGCCTAAACTCAACAGACATAGTACAGAAAATAAATGTCAGATTCACAGAAGTAAACACTCAAAAGAGAACATGTAAAAGGGAAATAAATCACTAAATTCTTTACCTACATTAACAGTGTAGATATTATGTAATTGGGATTTCATGGTGATAACCCTGACTGTACAGCAAGAAAGAAAAAATATAAAATAAAGTGCAAGTGTCTATAGGACATTTTAATAGTGTGCAAGACATTAAAAGAATGTGTTTCAGTAACACCTTGGCTTCAAGGTTATGATCTTCCTGGTTTACTGTTGTACCTGGGTAGAGGTCACTCATACTGTCCCCTGAGTCACTGTCCTCAGAATCACTGTGGTCATGTTCCCACACTTGTCCTTTCTTGACTGCTGGTTGTTCACCCCTGGCATGGCGCTGGCTGTTCTTGTTTCGGAGGCAGGCGGGAATATATGGCACCCCTTGTTTCTGGCATTCCTCATCTGATTGAAAAGTCATATGTTTAAAGCCATTAATTTATTGTACCAGACGAGAAAATAATTCTGCGCTGTTAATTTCACCTTTTACTTATTTATTTTATTTCCCCACTTCAGCAGCTCGGCTACAAAACCATCCCTCTGAGAGACCTAGCACAGGATTCAGCGTCAGTCTGAGACACAAAGCACACCCTTCAGGAATCTATGTCTGTCCTAGAGACCCAGCATCTCCTCCAGGAATCAGCGTCAGTCTGAGACACAAAGCACACCCTTCAGGAATCTATGTCTGTCCTAGAGACCCAGCATCTCCTCCAGGAATCAGCGTCAGTCTGAGACACAAAGCACACCCTTCAGGAATCTATGTCTGTCCTAGAGACCCAGCATCTCCTCAAGGAATCAGTGTCAGTCTGAGACACAAAGCACACCCTTCAGGAATCTATGTCTGTCCTAGAGACCCAGCATCTCCTCAAGGAATCAGTGTCAGTCTGAGACACAAAGCACACCCTTCAGGAATCTATGTCTGTCCTAGAGACCCAGCATCTCCTCCAGGAATCAGCGTCAGTCTGAGACACAAAGCACACCCTTCAGGAATCTATGTCTGTCCTAGAGACCCAGCATCTCCTCCAGGAAACAGTGTCAAAATGAAAGACCAAAACACCCCCTTCTGAAATCCTTGCCTGTCCAAGAAACCCGTGCCAATAAGATACCCATCACCCTCTTCAGGATTCAGTGTCAGTTTGATAGACCCAGGACCTTCTTCAGGAAATCAGTCAGAGAACTAGCACCCCCCTCAGGAATTAATGTCTGTCTGAGAGACCCAGTACCTTCTTCAGGATATGATCTGAGAGATCCTGCACTCCCCCCCCCTCCACCTCCTTCTTAAATCAGTGTCAAGCCAAGAGATTCAGCACCTCCTTCAGAAATCAGTGTCATTCAAAGAGGCCGATTACCCCTTTAGGAAACAGCGTCAGTCTGAGAGACCCGGCATCCGCTCCAGGAATCAGTATCAATTTGAGAAACGCAGCACCCCTTCTGGAAACAGTCCGAGACCCCCAGCACCCCCTTATGGAATTAGTCTGAGACTCAGCATCCCATTCAGAAATTCGCGTCAGTCCAAGAGACCCAACACCTCCTTCAGGAACCAGTGTCAAAGAGACCTAGCACCACTTCAGGAATCAGCGTCTGTCGAGAGATCCAGTATCCCCTTATGGAATCAGTCTGAGAGACCCAGCACCCCCCTTCCTCGGGAATCAGTGTGAGGGACCCAGCAACCACATCTGGAATTAATCTGAGAGACGCAGCATCCTATTCTGGAAACAGTGTCAGTCCGAAAGACCCAGAACCCCCATCTGGAACTAGTCTGAGAGACTCAGAACCACCTTCAAGAATCAGTGCCAGTCAGACACCCAGCACCTACTCAGGAATCAGTATAGTTGGATACGTAGATAGTAAGTCATTAACTTATAAACAGTAAGGTTCTGAGTGCAATTACATTTTGTGGAACGTTTAGAGTAAAATACATTTTAAAACAGAACCAAACTACAGTTGAATTTTCTCCTTATGTTAAACACATGATCTAATAACCACATTTTAATTGAAACATCAAATAATTACATTTTGGTACTCACTGTAAAATCTCTTCCTCAATCCAGCTGGGAAACACTGGCGTTGATGTTGGGTTGACAAGCTGGCTGAGGAGTTCAGGCACTAAAAAGTTAAGTGTTTGGCTCCGCCCCCCCTCTAACCAATCCCACCTCCACTGGACCTCATTTTCTAGCAAAGCCCTATGGAGGTGTTAAGGAGTGGGTATTATCTTTTGTGGGTATAGTCCTGCAACAGCCTTGAGGGCTGGAATACTCAGCAAGCTGCGGGCGTGGAGCAGCCTTAAGGGCTGGAAAGTTTTTGGCCTGTTGTGGCCTGTGGGCCGTAGAACAAGATGCGGCCTTTGGGCCGAGTAGCAGCCTTGGCAGGCTGTGGCCTGTGGGCCATAGAACAAGATGCGGCCTTTGGGCCAAGTAGAAACCTTGGCAGGCTCTGGCCTGTGGGCCGTAGAACAAGATGCGGCCTTTGAGCCGAGTAGCAGCCTTGGCAGGCTGTGGCCTGTGGGCCGTAGAACAAGATGCAGTCTTTGGGCCGAGTAGTAGCCTTGGCTGCGGGGGTCTGAAGGACCTGTGCCGCCGGGTTGACACAGGCGATGGTACGCAGGATTGCGTACTTAGGATGCTGGATTGCGGCCTGTGCCACCGGGTTCACAGAAGCGGTGGTACACTGGATTGTGTATTTTGGACACTGGTTTGCGACCTGTGCTACCGGGTTGACACAAGAATCTGGACGCTGAAGTGAGGCCTGTTCTACCGGGTTGACAAGAATCTGGACACCGAGTGCAGTCTGTGCCGCCTGGATGACACAAAGGACAGAGCGTGGATATGCGCACCGTGCCGCCTAGATGACACAAACGGCAGGTAGTAGATATGCGGACCGTGCAGCCTAGAGGACAGAAATGGCAGGTAACAAAAGCAGACTGGAGAACTGGGTACTCGACTGGATAGCAGGAGACACGAAAACCGGAAACACGTGAAAAGCTATCACCGGCATTGGAGCAGCGTTCGCACCAGAAGGAAATAGATGCAGGAGCCAATCTAGATAGATCCCGGAATGATGGACAGAAAATAGAAGTTTCAGCGAACGCTCGCCCGGCGTTAGTCTCTCCCTGCGTTTGAAGAGCGGCAGCTTGTGACAGGAGGAAAGCACTAAAACCTTGAAACAACAATGACTATATAACAGGTGGAATGGAGTAGAACACAGAAAAAACAGGTGGTAGTGCCGTGTCCCCAGGCTGGATTACAACAAAGAGATTTTACAGCGAGTGTGAGAATCTAAATTTCCTTTTGCATACATGCAGGGCCGGCTCGAGGCATGTTCAACCAGTGCGGCCAAACGGGGGCACCACTCCAAAGAGGGCGTACCCCTCCCTATCATCCCAATTTCAGCGGGACAGTCACATTTTGGGGGCACTGCACCGCTGTTGCACCTGTGGGCTGAAGTGTCCCGCAGGTGGTCGGGAGGTTGGGCACCCCCATCTCTTCAGCTGCGCAGCGGTGCCGGACCCCGGAGAAGTGGAATGGATGCCGCACGCCATTTAGTACAGTAAGAGGGCTGGGGGCAGCCCAGCTACTAAAGGAGTGCTGGGCTCGCCCCCAGCCTGACATTAAATGGGAGGCGTGCCATAGGGGCACGCCCCCAAATAGCATCATTAAGGAGTGTGGTCTATGGTAATTAGGTCACGGCTCATTTGCGGTCACGCACGGGGTTAACGAGTGCCTCAATCCCATTCTGCACAGGGCGCGGCTCCTCCTGGAGCTGGTCCTACATCCATGCCGCGGGACACTGGCAATGACATTAGGACTTCAAAAAACAAGCCTAACAAGAGGGCACCATCCGGCAGAAACACACATACCTTTTGCCCAAAACTAGCATCACCGGAACCAAAGGTATAGAACTGGTAAAATTTGGTAAAAATGTGTGCTCAGAGGACCAGGTCGCTGTCCTGCACAGCTTCTAGAAGGAGGTACCATGTCGAACCGCACAATAGACCCCAACAGCATCAATACAATGAGCCCAGAGAGAAGGTGGAACAGGCTCAACCACAGAAAGATATGCCTGGCAGATGGCAACAGTATTCCACCTGGCAATGGAAGCCTTAGATACCATTCCAACCCTTCTTAAGGGCATCAATCAAGACCAGAAGGGAATCTGTTAGTTGAAGAGAAGATGTACGGTCAATGTCATTTCGTACCGCCCGAACCACGTCCAAGAGTCCTAAGGATGACGAACTAGAAGACACAGCCATCAATGGAAAAGCCGGGAGTACAATATCCTTTGGAAGAAAAAAATGGCTTACTCTGAAAAACCACTTAGTCAGGATGAAAAATGATCAAAGGGTGCAAGGGAGAGATGAATTACCCGCCTGGGATTTACCATCTACTCGCCTTGAAAGCTCTGCGATGGACTGTACCATGGACCTAGCTCACTCAGGGATCACAGACTCACCTGTGAAAGACGAAGGCCGTGGACCGGCCGGCGGGGTCTAACAGGCGCTCAAAAGATACCAGTGTTCTGCGTGACCCTTTGCCAATTTTGACCCACATCTGAAACAAGCGTAAAATAATGGAGCTGAGGAAGCTTGCTTTGTCTTGGACTCCTCCTCTGGTTTCCCTGACATGTTGTTGGGACAGAGAAAAGTGGGAGAAAACAGTAAAGGAACCTGCTTAAAAATTCTAAAACAGAAAAAAAAATAGTGAAGGCTGAATAATAATCCTATCCAAAAAGAAACTGCCTAAATTCTGGCAGAAATAGTGCAGTAAAAACAAACATATCAGTATTAACAGTCTGCAAAACAGTATTAGTAACAAAACAGAGCTAGATAACCCTGTAATAGGAGGGTGAAGGTACAATAATGCAGTCCTTAATCCCCCCAAAGCCTAGAGGTCAGCAATAAAGTGCATATGGAGTAAACTTAACCTAAAACATATGGTCCTAATCCCCACAGAGAAATACTATACACAGGCCTCTGGTGTAGAGAAATTATATATATATATATATATATATATATATATATATATATATATGTATTTATATATACACACGCACACACATATAAATAAATATAAATATCTCCTGGCGAGACCACAGACTGTGAAACGGAGCAAGCAGAACCACCACCCCCCAACCCCTCAAGCTAGCATCCATAGTTACAAGAACCCAATCACAAAAGGACGACAGGCCCCGAGGTGACTGGCATTCAACCACCAAAGAAGGGAGAGGTGGGTCTGATGTGAGACGCAAACCAACTTGTGCAACTGAAGGTGGGACCCCATCCACTGGGACAGTAGGTCCAACTGAAAAAGGTCTGGATTGAAATCTGCCAGACTGAATCGCCTCAAAGGAGCCCACCATTCTGCCAAGTAATCGTATGCATAAGTGAACCGACACTGGCCTCTTTTAAGCACCAACCGAACCATGGCCTGTATCTTGTCTGGGGGCAGAAAAATTATTTCCAAGGAAGTGTTGAAGATAATGCCCAGGAACAGAAGGCACTGAGACGGCACTAGATTAAACTTTTTGAAATTTACAATCCGTGGGTAATGAGAACACGATGTGTCAAGGTCACGTGGTCCCTCAGTGCAAAAGCGGACACTGCCTTGATAAGGGGGTCAATGAGGTGTGGCACAATGGTCACCAGAGATCAAAAGGTGAGCAATCATTACTGCCATTACCTTGGTAAAACACACGGGGTGCCAATGAAAGGCCAAAAGGAAAGGCCTGAAATTGAAAAAAAAAAGAGTCCAGAATAGCAAATCTGAGGAATACTTGATGAGGTTCCCAAATCGGGATGTGCAGGTACGCATCCCGAATATCCAATGACACCAGAAAATTTCCGGCTTCCATGCCTGCAATCACAGAGTGTAAGTACTACATCTTGAACCGGTGTACATTAAATGAACATTTAAGGATATGAGATTCAAGATAGGGCAGACTGAGCCATCCGGCTTCGAGACCACAAATTGATTTGAATAAAATCCCCGAGTTCGCTGAAGAAATAGAATGGGAACCATTCGAAAGCAAGAAGTTTGGCCACCAGCTGCTGCTGTAAACCTATTTGCTATTATTGGGCGGACCTTTGTGAAAAACCAAACTGGAGAAGAGGACAGAAACTCTATCTTGTAATTCTCTGAAACAAGAATTTGAACCCAAACATCTGAACAAGTTTGAGACCAAATTTCTTTGAAACTAAATAGGCGAGCTCCCACGTGGGCCGAAAATCCATCATGCTGCTGGTTTTTCTGCTGGCTTAGGATCCGGGAGATGGGCAGGACCGGAATGACGCCCACTGGACTTTCCCCTTCCGGCAACAGACAAAGCTCCTCTGGGCTAGGAGTTAAATGGAGATGGTATTCGAAAGGAACGGAATGGCAGGCCGAGATAAGGCAGTGAAGGAGCAGTAGAGGATAATAATAAAAAAAGAACTCACTACCCACACCCTCAACTCCCACTGTGGTGAGGGCAATAATTTTGTCTAGCACTGGACCAAAAAGCACATCCCCTGAAAAAGGCAGAGCCTCTAGAAAATGCTTGGACTCTGCGTCCGCCTTCAATGCCCCAAGCCACAAAGCACCATGAGCAGCACCACTGAAGAGGAAAACCTGGAACACATCGGGTCCGCATCAACAGCCATGTCTCCAAGGAGCACCGCTGATTCCCTAATATGTTCAGCTAAGGGGATCAGCTCAGACCAGGATAAGTTACACCAGAGTCCTTCCACTATTTATTCCACTGCTTTTTTAACCTAAGTGGTCACCAGAGCCAGCCACAGATAATTCCCAGCCGCTGTGTAAATGGATTTTAGGGTAGATTCTAGATTCCTATCCGAGCCATCTCTTAAAGATGTGGCATCTGGAACAGGTAGAGTCATCTTTTTAGTTCAATGGGAAACTGATCGATCGACCAAAGGTGGAGATTCCCACTTAGATCCATCCTCAGATGGAAAAGGGTAGAGAGTAAGTAACCGTCTGCACATCTGGAACTTATCTGGATGTTTCCAGGTGGCTGACAACTGGTCCTCTGAGGGGGAAGAAGGGAAAGTGGACTATAAGCTTTTTCTTTTTTCTAAACAATAGTCTCCTGAGACTCCGCCGTTTCAGAATCCGAAATCTTAAGCACCTGGTGGATGGCCCTAATTAAGGTTTCCACCCCTTGTGCATCGCCAGAGTTCACCTCAGGAAGAAAGGCAACCTCTAGATCAGACTCCTCGAGAACCTCTCCTTCAGCCTCCTGAGAATAAGAATCCACATGAGAGTCCTCACCTGACTGGAGAACCGAAGGGAGGACTTGTAGAAGCAGATTCCAGCATTCACTTCAGAGAAGAAGAAACCAGGACTAAACCCTGTACAGAGCGCATTAGCCCCTGGGCCCAAACCGGCTCTAATACTTGGGAAGATGGAATAAACCGAAGAGAGGGCCCCACATCCTGGTCACCCCATACAGCTGACCCGTCTTCCCGGGAGGCCGCTAGTTGCTGGGACAATTTAGACATTGCCCCAGCCAACGTTGACACACAGGACAGTGTATCCAACGTTGACACACAGGACAGTGTATCAGCAGGTGTAGGATCAACACAGGATCTGACACAGACTGACTGACTCACAGGTGTCACACAAGGCCCCCCAATCTGAACGTGCAAGAATCAACTTCTTCTTAAACTTAGAGCTTCAAGCAGAAAAAGAGAAAAAAATTCAAGTGCACACTCTAACCATGCTAAACCTAATAATAATACTGCATAAAGAGGTTCTTAGTACAGGGCTCAACAAATTTTTCTAAAATCTAGGAGCCAGGATGAAAGTGTAGGAGCCAGACCACCGCCCCTAAAAAAAAATAAAAAAAAATTACAGAAGTAAGGAGCACAGCTCTGTGTGTTATACACACTAAGCTAGTCCACAAAATGGTCACAGTTGAATGGATACAGTAAAATGGAGGCCCCCTCACTGCTCTGCACAGCTCCTCTGCTCCACCCTCCAGTAATAACGGACCACATTTCACATAAAACAATGGTGTCAAAGTACAACAAAACCCCACTCCCCTCGTGGTCACACCACTATCCCTCTGAAGCCGCTCCGGACAGAGGCACAGCAGTCACTGCAGGCGACAATCAGCACATGCACTCCTGTGCATGATATGAACAGCGCAATACTATAGGCACGAATGTCCGCCAGAACTGATGAGGATCTGCTTCCTCCCGCACTGCACAATCTGGTAGCCAGGGCGACCTGGCCCCTGGGATTTGTCGAGCCCTGTATAACATAGGAGCCACATTCATATTATGACACACAGTAGGAACCACATTCATATTATGACATAGGAACAACAATCATATTATGACACACAGTAGGAACCACATTCATATTATGAAACACAGTAGGAACCACATTCATATTATGACATAGGAACAACATTCATATTATGACACAGCAGGAACCACATTCATATTACGACACACAGTAGGAACTACATTCATATTATGACATAGGAACCACATTCATACTATGACACAGTAGGAACCACATTCATATTATGACGCACAGTAGGAACCACATTCATACTATGACACAGTAGGAACCACATTCATATTATGACAAAGTAGGAACCACATTCATATTACGACACACAGTAAGAACCACATTCATATTACGACACACAGTAGGAACCACATTCATATTATGACACACAGTAGGAACCACATTCATATTATGACGCACAGTAGGAACCACATTCATATTATGACATAGGAACCACATTCATACTATGACACAGTAGGAACCACATTCATATTATGACGCACAGTAGGAACCACATTCATACTATGACACAGTAGGAACCACATTCATATTATGACAAAGTAGGAACCACATTCATATTACGACACACAGTAAGAACCACATTCATATTACGACACACAGTAGGAACCACATTCATATTATGACACACAGTAGGAACCACATTCATATTATGACGCACAGTAGGAACTACATTCATATTATGACATAGGAACCACATTCATACTATGACACAGTAGGAACCACATTCATATTATGACGCACAGTAGGAACCACATTCATACTATGACACAGTAGGAACCACATTCATATTATGACAAAGTAGGAACCACATTCATATTACGACACACAGTAAGAACCACATTCATATTACGACACACAGTAGGAACCACATTCATACTATGACACAGTAGGAACCACATTCATATTATGACAAAGTAGGAACCACATTCATATTACGACACACAGTAAGAACCACATTCATATTACGACACACAGTAGGAACCACATTCATATTATGACGCACAGTAGGAACCACATTCATACTATGACACAGTAGGAACCACATTCATATTATGACAAAGTAGGAACCACATTCATATTACGACACACAGTAAGAACCACATTCATATTACGACACACAGTAGGAACCACATTCATATTATGACACACAGTAGGAACCACATTCATATTATGACGCACAGTAGGAACTACATTCATATTATGACATAGGAACCACATTCATACTATGACACAGTAGGAACCACATTCATATTATGACGCACAGTAGGAACCACATTCATACTATGACACAGTAGGAACCACATTCATATTATGACAAAGTAGGAACCACATTCATATTACGACACACAGTAAGAACCACATTCATATTACGACACACAGTAGGAACCACATTCATATTATGACACACAGTAGGAACCACATTCATATTATGACACACAGTAGGAACCACATTCATATTACGACACACAGTAGGAACCACATTCATATTACGACACACAGTAGGAACCACATTCATATTACGACACACAGTAGGAACCACATTCATATTACGACACACAGTAGGAACCACATTCATATTATGACACACAGTAGGAACCACATTCATACTATGACACAGTAGGAACCACATTCATATTATGACAAAGTAGGAACCACATTCATATTACGACACACAGTAAGAACCACATTCATATTACGACACACAGTAGGAACCACATTCATATTATGACACACAGTAGGAACCACATTCATATTATGACACACAGTAGGAACCACATTCATATTATGACATAGGAACACATTCATATTATGACACACAGTAGGAACCACATTCATATTATGACACACAGTAGGAACCACATTCATATTATGACGCACAGTAGGAACTACATTCATATTATGACATAGGAACCACATTCATACTATGACACAGTAGGAACCACATTCATATTATGACGCACAGTAGGAACCACATTCATACTATGACACAGTAGGAACCACATTCATATTATGACAAAGTAGGAACCACATTCATATTATGACGCACAGTAGGAACCACATTCATATTATAACATAGGAACCACATTCATATTATGACACACAGTAAGAACCACATTCATATTATGACATAGGAACCACATTCATATTATGACACACAGTAGGAACCACTTTAATATTATAACATAGGAACCACATTCATACTATGACACAGTAGGAACCACATTCATATTATGACGCACAGTAGGAACCACATTCATATTATGACACACAGTAGGAACCACATTCATATTATGACACACAGTAGGAACCACATTCATATTATGACACAAAGCTGGGAACCACATTCATATTATGACACACAGTAGGAACCACATTCATATTATGACACACAGTAGGAACCACATTCATATTATGACACACAGTAGGAACCACATTCATATTATGACACAGTAGGAACCACATTCATATTATGACACAGTAGGAACCACAATCATTTTATGACATAGGAACCACATTCATATTATGACACACAGTAGGAACCACATTCATATTATGACACACAGTAGGAACCACATTCATATTATGACACACAGTAGGAACCACATTCATATTATGACACACAGTAGGAACCACATTCATATTATGACACACAGCAGGAACCACACTCCTATTATGACACACAGCAGGAACCACATTCATATTATGACACACAGTAGGAACCACATTCATATTATGACACACAGCAGGAACCACATTCATATTATGACACACAGCAGGAACCACACTCATATTATGACACACAGCAGGAACCACACTCATATTATGACACAGTAGGAACTACATTCATATTATGACGCACAGTAGGAACCACATTCATATTATAACATAGGAACCACATTCATATTATGACACACAGTAAGAACCACATTCATATTATGACATAGGAACCACATCCATATTATGACACACAGTAAGAACCACATTCATATTACGACACACAGTAGGAACCACATTCATATTATGACACACAGTAGGAACCACATTCATATTATGACACACAGTAGGAACCACATTCATATTACGACACACAGTAGGAACCACATTCATATTACGACACACAGTAGGAACCACATTCATATTACGACACACAGTAGGAACCACATTCATATTACGACACACAGTAGGAACCACATTCATATTATGACACACAGTAGGAACCACATTCATATTATGACACACAGTAGTACCACATTCATATTATGACATAGGAACCACATTCATATTATGACACACAGTAGGAACCACATTCATATTATGACACACAGTAGGAACCACATTCATATTATGACGCACAGTAGGAACTACATTCATATTATGACATAGGAACCACATTCATACTATGACACAGTAGGAACCACATTCATATTATGACGCACAGTAGGAACCACATTCATACTATGACACAGTAGGAACCACATTCATATTATGACAAAGTAGGAACCACATTCATATTATGACGCACAGTAGGAACCACATTCATATTATAACATAGGAACCACATTCATATTATGACACACAGTAGGAACCACTTTAATATTATAACATAGGAACCACATTCATACTATGACACAGTAGGAACCACATTCATATTATGACGCACAGTAGGAACCACATTCATATTATGACACACAGTAGGAACCACATTCATATTATGACACACAGTAGGAACCACATTCATATTATGACACAAAGCTGGGAACCACATTCATATTATGACACAAAGCTGGGAACCACATTCATATTATGACACACAGTAGGAACCACATTCATATTATGACACAGTAGGAACCACATTCATATTATGACACACAGTAGGAACCACATTCATATTATGACACAGTAGGAACCACATTCATATTATGACACAGTAGGAACCACAATCATTTTATGACATAGGAACCACATTCATATTATGACACACAGTAGGAACCACATTCATATTATGACACACAGTAGGAACCACTTTAATATTATAACATAGGAACCACATTCATACTATGACACAGTAGGAACCACATTCATATTATGACGCACAGTAGGAACCACATTCATATTATGACACACAGTAGGAACCACATTCATATTATGACACACAGTAGGAACCACATTCATATTATGACACAAAGCTGGGAACCACATTCATATTATGACACAAAGCTGGGAACCACATTCATATTATGACACACAGTAGGAACCACATTCATATTATGACACAGTAGGAACCACATTCATATTATGACACACAGTAGGAACCACATTCATATTATGACACAGTAGGAACCACATTCATATTATGACACAGTAGGAACCACAATCATTTTATGACATAGGAACCACATTCATATTATGACACACAGTAGGAACCACATTCATATTATGACACACAGTAGGAACCACATTCATATTATGACACACAGTAGGAACCACATTCATATTATGACACACAGCAGGAACCACACTCATATTATGACACACAGCAGGAACCACATTCATATTATGACACACAGTAGGAACCACATTCATATTATGACACACAGCAGGAACCACATTCATATTATGACACACAGCAGGAACCACACTCATATTATGACACACAGCAGGAACCACACTCATATTATGACACAGTAGGAACTACATTCATATTATGACGCACAGTAGGAACCACATTCATATTATAACATAGGAACCACATTCATATTATGACACACAGTAAGAACCACATTTATATTATGACATAGGAACCACATCCATATTATGACACACAGTAGGAACCACATTAATATTATAACATAGGAACCACATTCATATTATGACGCACAGTAGGAACCACATTCATATTATGACACACAGTAGGAACCACATTCATATTATGACACACAGTAGGAACCACATTCATATTATGACACACAGCAGGAACCACATTCATCTTATGACACACAGTAGGAGCCAAATATTATGCCACACAGTACAGTTTCCCACCCCAAAAACAAACTGGAGCAGAGAGCAGTACCCCAAACATGGCAATACCACTAGAGGAGGTTGTCAGTGTAGAAAATGAAGCAGCCAAATCAGATAAGGCAGTCAGACTTTCAGCTTATTGAAGGACCCAGCTGAGGATCCAGCCAGCACACACTGTGTAACGCTTGCAATATCTCTTTCAGCAGGCAAACATTACCGTGCATCCGTCCATGTTCTGTTATAATGTCCATTTTTTCCGGGATCCGATCAACAAGCTATTCCTGCCAAGGGACCGGAAGAGTCCAGTTCCCCCAGGGATCACACTCCCCCTTCATCGGGATGGCCCGGCAGTGTTGCAGTGACAGGCAGGAGAGAAAGACCGGACCCCAGTTAGGGCACCTACACACTTGGTGGCACCTTGCTCAAGGAAGGCAGACAGAGGAGGAGGAGCCACACTGACTGAATATTGTGGTACGCACTCCTCCATCCTCATTTGACAGACGCGCACCGTCCCGCCCACTCCAAGCATTTTTTTCCTCAAGTAGCTTAATTAGTAATGCACCTGGCTGGCTGTTGCAAAAATCTTGGTCGCCAGAAATAAAATCTTGGTCGCCATGGCGAACTGGCAACCAGGATTTGTCGAGCCCTGTGTATAAGGATGCTCTGAAACGCTCTAGTCTGAGCGAATGATAGAGCGGAGCGACTCCATGTGTGCAAGACAAACCCCACTAGAGCCCAGAAAATGAGAATGGGCTGGAAAAACCAGTCCGGCATCTGACCAGTACGTCACTCACACCCGCAAAGAGAAGGACCTGGATAACAACCGTGGAGGTCCAAGGGGAACAGACAGAGTCTCCCAGAAGGGAGTGTTTGGGAAGCCCACCAGTAAGAGACTAGCAAGTCACTCGCACCCGCAGAGACAAGGACCTGGATAACAACCGTGGAGGTCCAAGGGGAACAGACAGAGTCTCCCAGAAGGGAGTGTTTGGGAAGCCCGCTAAGGTCTAAATGCGTCCCTTATGGACTCAACCCCGGGCTGTACTGGTCCCCAGACAGAAACACTACCCTGTGTCAGCGGTGGGATCTGAACCCACGCGTCCAGAAGACTCATTGCTGTAGACCCTATGGTCGAGTGGAAATCCATCCCAATCTGTGACAACAAATCTGCCAGATGAATGGCTGAGTAAGGCCACTTACTTCAGGGACCAGGGTCCATAGAGGAGGAACTTCTTAAGTTAGAATGTAGATGGCCTGTACAAAAGGCCAATGAAGGCGGCACTATCTACACTGGACCTGAATGCAATACCAGGTGAATGCACGGAGTGGACAGAGCAAGTACCTTTGCCATATCCCTGTTTTGTATGGCACCCGGATAGAGGGCGTATCAGGTATGTGATTGATAAGAACAGATACTACACCTAATCTTGGCCAAAGGACGAAAAGCGCTCCCAGCTCTGTAAAGCCTGTATAGGCCTGTACTGAGCCATGAAAGTCAATCAGGGACTGAAGACACCTCACAACCACAGGATACATAGTCAGCCACTCCTGTACGGAGTAAGTTAAAGTGTGTTGCATCTACTAGACTTGACGGCAGGTGTGATCCTCCTTGTAGGAAAGAGACCTGCGTATTAGCCCGCAAGACAATCTTCTAACTGGTTGGGAGTTGCAAACTGGTAAGTAAACACCCACATTACCGTAATTGGTAGTCTGTTACGGTTTCCTTGACTGGTAGCCCTAGTCGAAGGAACCCTCTGCAGCGTAGCATTGAAACACCAGGCACCGAGACCTGTAATAGGGATTCATCTGCCACCATGGTTTCAGAACACAGAGATCTGAGGAGGAAGTGTTATTACACAGCTCTGGGAAAAAAAAGGTTCAACAGCTACTTATAACATGAGCACCCACCTTCCCTGGGTGCTTCAACCTTGGAAGCCGTTTCAAGCAATCCAATGGTATTTCACACCACACAAAAGTTATAATAAACAGTGATGTGTATACGGGGTTGTGCCACAAATAGAGAAATAAGTGAGGCTAGGAAGAAAAAAAAAAACCTCAGGTCATGTGAAGCAGTGTCAGAGTGTAAATGCTATACCTGGGGCCGGAGCCCAGTACAGCACAGATTACAGTCTCACACACACTTTACACAGACTACAGTCACACACACACACTTTACACAGATTACAGTCACACACACACACTTTACACAGATTACAGTCACACACACACACTTTACACAGATTACAGTCACACACACACACTTTACACAGATTACAGTCACACACACACACTTTACACAGATTACAGTCACACACACACACTTTACACAGATTACAGTCACACACACCTTACACAGATTACAGTCACACACCCTTTACACAGATTACAGTCACACACACTTTACACAGATTAGTCACACACACCTTACACAGTTTACAGTCACACACCCTTTACACAGTTTAGTCACACACCCTTTACACAGATTAGTCACACACCCTTTACACAGATTACAGTCACACACACCTTACACAGATTACAGTCACACACACTTTACACAGATTACAGTCACACACACTTTACACAGATTACAGTCACACACACTTTACACAGATTACAGTCACACACACTTTACACAGATTACAGTCACACACACTTTACACAGATTACAGTCACACACACTTTACACAGATTACAGTCACACACACTTTACACAGATTACAGTCACACACACTTTACACAGATTACAGTCACACACACCTTACACAGATTAGTCACACACACCTTACACAGATTAGTCACACACACCTTACACAGTTTACAGTCACACACCCTTTACACAGATTACAGTCACACACACCTTACACAGATTAGTCACACACACCTTACACAGTTTACAGTCACACACCCTTTACACAGATTACAGTCACACACCCTTTACACAGATTAGTCACACACACCTTACACAGATTACAGTCACACACACTTTACACAGATTACAGTCACACACACCTTACACAGATTACAGTCACACACACACACTTTACACAGATTACAGTCACACACACACCTTACACAGTTTACAGTCACACACCCTTTACACAGATTACAGTCACACACACCTTACACAGATTAGTCACACACACCTTACACAGTTTACAGTCACACACCCTTTACACAGATTACAGTCACACACCCTTTACACAGATTAGTCACACACACCTTACACAGATTACAGTCACACACACCTTACACAGATTACAGTCACACACACACACTTTACACAGATTACAGTCACACACACACACTTTACACAGATTACAGTCACACACACACCTTACACAGTTTACAGTCACACACCCTTTACACAGATTACAGTCACACACACACTTTACACAGATTACAGTCACACACACCTTACACAGATTAGTCACACACACCTTACACAGATTAGTCACACACACCTTACACAGTTTACAGTCACACACCCTTTACACAGTTTAGTCACACACCCTTTACACAGATTAGTCACACACCCTTTACACAGATTACAGTCACACACACCTTACACAGATTACAGTCACACACACCTTACACAGATTACAGTCACACACACCTTACACAGATTACAGTCACACACACACTTTACACAGATTACAGTCACACACACACTTTACACAGATTACAGTCACACACACCTTACACAGTTTACAGTCACACACCCTTTACACAGATTAGTCACACACACCTTACACAGATTACAGTCACACACTTTACACAGATTTCAGTCACACACACTTTACACAGATTACAGTCACACACAGATTACAGTCACACACACTTTACACAGATTACAGTCACACACACACTTTACACAGATTAGTCACACACACCTTACACAGATTAGTCACACAGAGTTTACACAGATTAGTCACACACACCTTACACAGATTACAGTCACACACACTTGCACAGATTACAGTCACACACACTTGCACAGATTACAGTCACACACACCTTACACAGATTAGTCACACATACCTTACACAGATTAGTCACACACACCTTACACAGATTAGTCACACACACCTTACACAGATTAGTCACACACACCTTACACAGATTATTCACACACACCTTACACAGATTACAGTCACACACACTTGCACAGATTACAGTCACACACACCTTACACAGATTAGTCACACACATTTACACATATTAGTCATACACATTTACACAGATTACAGTCACACACACTTACACAGATTACAGTCACACACACTTGCACAGATTACAGTCACACACACCTTACACAGATTAGTCACACACACACCTTACACAGATTACAGTCACACACATTTTACTCAGATTACAGTCACACACTTACACAGATTACAGTCACACACACCTTACACAGATTACAGTCACACACACCTTACACAGATTAGGTGTAACAGGTAGGAGGTGAAGAGAGTGAGGAGGAAGCACCCTGGGACAGGCTACCTGCGAGAGAGAGCGAGCCCAGGAGTGGCGGAGGGGTTAACAAAAAGAGCCCATCTTCTCCTATGGTGTGGATATCAGGGACATGGTCATTACCGCTAGCAAGTGGTGTCCTGTTCCACCGTAACCTGGTGGTCTAGTGTATGGAGCAGGGACACCCGGATCTTACACTATCAACACCGCTGGTGGTCTCCTCACAGCTGTAAATAGCCGTTCTTACCTTGTCCACGTCTGCAGGCTACGGGAGCGGTGTGCGCTGAGCCCCGGAGACCTGCAATGGAAGTCACCGACCCAGTCGCCGGTGCTGCTGCTGGGGTCGTTGGAGCAGCGGCAATGGCGTCCTATAGGACACCCTTCACTGCCAGCTTTTCTTATAAGAAAAATAAAAGATATTTAAAAATAAAATAAACAGTAACAGGGGCCACTTTAAAGCAGCACCAACAAACAGGTGCCCGCTCCTGCTCGACACCAAACTAAAACTGCTGGCCAGTGGCTGATAGCGGGGTATGGTGGAGAGAAAGCCAGACGGCTGCTGGGAAGAAATCAGTAACAGATTCTCCCTCCAGGCTATACCCAGAGAGATCCCTGTGCCCCCTAGTGGAGGAAAAAGAAAATGCGGATATTACCCTATATGCACAGTTGTATGTATGCATGTGATCGCACCAGCCCAAACCATCAAACATCTGTCATCATTATCAGAACAGCCCACAATTCTGCATACAAGAAATTATTCAGAGAAGGATCACATAAACTACCAACACACGCAGAGTTTGCGCTCCCGCTGTCGGGCGGTGAAGAGCTGCACCCTACAGATTACACGAGAGGTAGTGTCTGAGGCGAGTGTGTGATTTTGACAGGTATTGTGCCTCATCAATATACGGCTCCCTACACTGGTAATAACTTTTCCTCTTTGGAGAATTATTCAACACCGGTACCACAGAGGGTACATCTGACTATAGCTCACCTGGGAGTAAAATAGACATCCTTTTTATTTGGACGAGAATACATATACTGACACAGATAATAGGACAGTGAGTATCAAAAATATACTGGTAGGTTAATTGGCTCCCAACAAAAATTAACCCTAGTGTGTATGTGTGACCATGTGATGGGGAATATAGAGTGTAAGCACTGGGGCAGGGAGTGATGTGATCCCTAGTGTGTGTGTGTGTGACCATGTAATGGGGAATAGAGAGTGTAAGCACTGGGGCAGGGAGTGATGTGACCCCTAGTGTGTATGTGTGTTACCATGTGATGGGGAATAGAGAGTGTAAGCACTGGGACAGGGAGTGATGTGATCCCTAGTGTGTGTGTGTGTGTGACCATGTGATGGGGAATATAGAGTGTAAGCACTGGGGCAGGGAGTGATGTGACCCCTAGTGTGTATGTGTGTGACCATGTGATGGGGAATATAGAGTGTAAGCACTGGGGCAGGGAGTGATGTGACCCCTAGTGTGTATGTGTGTGACCATGTGATGGGGAACATAGAGTGTAAGCACTGGGGCAGGGAGTGATGTGACCCCTAGTGTGTATGTGTGTGACCATGTGATGGGGAATATAGAGTGTAAGCACTGGGACAGGGAGTGATGTGATCCCTAGTGTGTATGTGGGTGACCATGTGATGGGGAATATAGAGTGTAAGCACTGGGGCAGGGAGTGATGTGATCCCTAGTGTGTGTGTGTGTGACCATGTGATGGGGAAAATAGAGTGTAAGCACTGGGACAGAGAGTGACGTGACCCCTAGTGTGTATGTGTGTGACCATGTGATGGAGAATACAGAGTGTAAACACTGGGGCAGGGAGTGATGTGACCCCTAGTGTGTATGTGTGTGACCATGTGATGGGAAATATAGAGTGTAAGCACTGGGGCAGAGAGTGATGTGACCCCTAGTGTGTATGTGTGTGACCATGTGATGGGGAATATAGAGTGTAATCACTGGAGCAGGGAGTGATGTGACCCCTAGTGTGTATGTGTGTGACCATGTTATGCGGAATATAGAGTGTAAGCACTGGGGCAGGGAGTGATGTGATCCCTAGTGTGTATGTATGTGTGTGACCATGTGATGGGGAAAATAGAGTGAAAGCACTGGGGCAGAGAGTGATGTGATCCCTAGTGTGTATGTGTGTGACCATGTGATGGGGAATACAGAGTGTAAGCACTGGGGCAGGGAGTGATGTGACCCCTAGTGTGTATGTGTGTGACCATGTGATGTTGAATATAGAGTGTAATCACTGGAGCAGGGAGTGATGTGACCCCTAGTGTGTATGTGTGTGACCATGTTATAGGGAATATAGAGTGTAAGCACTGGGGCAGGGAGTGATGTGACCCCTAGTGTGTATGTGTGTGACCATGTTATGGGGAATATAGAGTGTAAGCACTGGGGCAGGGAGTGATGTGACCCCTAGTGTGTATGTGTGTGACCATGTTATGGGGAATATAGAGTGTAAGCACTGGGGCAGGGAGTGATGTGACCCCTAGTGTGTATGTGTGTGACCATGTGATGGGGAATATAGAGTGTAAGCACTGGGCAGGGAGTGATGTGACCCCTAGTGTGTATGTGTGTGAGCATGTGATGGGGAATAACAAGAGATATGGTAAGAACTTACCTTTGTTATCTCTGTTTCTACGAAGTCCATAGGATCCACAGGGTTGACCTTGGGGTATAGCTGGATCTGGATCCATGGGCACCACGCAGTTAAAGCTTTAGCTGCTCCCAGGATGCAGTTGGGTCCGACCTCCTCTATACCCCGCCCCCGAGCCACAGCACCTCAGTTGGTAAGCAGCAAAGGCCGGAGGAGGAGACTAAACAGAGAGAAGGAAGACTGGAACACACAAGAAACCATACTCACGGAAATGGGAGACGGAAAACCGGTGACCAGCCACACAGGCCATTTGAAGCCAGGTGCGTCAGGGCGGGCGCCCTGTGGACCCTATGGACTTCGTAGAAACAGAGATAACAAAGGTAAGTTCTTACCATATCTCTTGTTTTCTACTTCAGGGTCCATAGGGGTCCACAGGGTTGACCTTGGGGATGTCCCAAAGCAGTTCAACTAAGGGCGGGGACGCTCCTGTGCTGAAAGGAGCACCCGGCGCCCAAAGGATGCATCCTGAGAGGCAAAGGTGTCAAGCGCATAGAACCTCAAAAACGTTTGAATTGAAGACCAAGTGGCCGCCTTACACAGCTGAACAGCAGAGGCGCCACGTCTAGCAGCCCAAGAGGGACTCACTGAACGAGTGGAATGAGCCTTAACAGAGGCTGGCACAGGTAAACCCTCCTGTGCATAAGCCTCACAAATAACGGAACGAAGCCAACGGGCTAACGTTTGTTTGTTGGCAGGCCAACCCCTCTTGTGAAAACCAAAGAGGATAAACAAGGAATCAGACTTCCTAACCGAAGCCGTCCGGTCCACATAAATTCTAAGCGCCCGGACCACATCTAAGGAAGTCTCACCAGCTGAAAGATCAGGGGACTGAAAAGCTGGCACAACAAGTTCCTGATTAATGTGGAACTTCGAGACCACTTTGAGCAAAAACTCAGGACGAGTGCGGAGCACCGCTCTGTCCCGGTGAAAAATCAGGAAAGGAGGGCAACAGGAAAGCGCCCCCAATTCAGACACCTTCCTGGCCGAAGCAATTGCCAGGAGAAAAACAGTCTTAAATGTCAGCCACTTGAGCTCCACCGACTCAAGAGGCTCAAACGGAGGACCCTGCAGGACCCGTAGAACCACCGCCAAGTCCCAAGGAGCCACAAAGGGAGGCTGGATCCTGAGAACACCCTGGAAAAAGGTGTGAACATCCGGCAGTATTGCAATCCGCCGTTGAAACCACACGGACAAGGCGGACATATGAACCTTCAGAGATGCAAGGCGTAAGCCGAGGTCCAATCCTGATTGAAGAAATTCCAAGATCCTAGAAACTCGTAACAACTGAGGATCATAATGTCTGGACTCACACCACTGAAAGTAAGTGTGCCACACCCTGTGATAAACCCGTGCTGAAGCAGGCTTGCGTGCCCTGAGCATGGTACCAATAACCGAACTGGAGAAGCCCCGAGACCTCAAGACGGCTGTCTCAAGAGCCACGCCGTCAAAGACAGCCGACCAAGATCCGGGTAAAGGCAGGGCCCCTGAGACAACAGGTCCCGACGCTGAGGAAGAAGGTACGGAGCGTCGATGGAGAGGCTCCTGAGATCGGAGTACCAAGGACATCTGGGCCACGCCGGAGCCACCAGCATGACCGTGCCGCCGTCCTGCTTGAATTTCCGCAGAACCCGAGGAAGCAGGGATATCGGAGGAAACAGATACGCCAGGTGAAACGTCCATTTCACCGACAGCGCGTCCACCAGACTTGCGCCTGCGTCTCTTGTCCTTGACCCGTAAACGGGCAACTTGTGATTGTGACAGGAGGCCATCAAGTCCAGCTCCGGCAGTCCCCACCTGTCCACGAGTAGCTGAAACACCTCTGGGTGAAGAGACCATTCCCCGGGATGCACGTCGTGACGGCTGAGGAAGTCCGCTTCCCAATTGAGGACTCCAGGGATGAAGACCGCCGAGATCGCTGGAATGTGACCCTCCGCCCAAGTCAGGATGCGAGACACCTCCGACATCGCTGCCCGACTGCGAGTTCCTCCTTGGTGGTTGATATACGCCACCGTGGTGGCGTTGTCGGACTGCACCTGTACCGCCCTTCCGTGAAGAGCGGGGCCGGACGACTGCAGGGCCCTGTATACTGCCCGCAGTTCCAGGATGTTGATGGGGAGAAGTGCTTCCTCCGCAGACCAACGACCCTGGAGAGACAATGAGCCGGTCACTGCCCCCCAACCCCGGAGACTGGCATCCGTCGTGAGCAGGACCCAGTCCGGGATCCAAAAGGGGCACGCCCCTCGACCAGATGAGCTGTCTGAAGCCACCAAGCCAAAGATTGCCGAACGTCCGGAGACAACACCAGCACCTGAGAGCGGATCCGGTGAGGTAACCCGTTCCATTCCGATAGAATCAGCCCCTGCAGGGGCCGGGAATGGAACTGGGCAAATTCCACCATGTCGAATGTCGACACCATGGACCCCAGAACTCTCATAGCCGAATGGACCGACAGGCGGCAACTGCTCAGGCAACTGCGTATCCGCAGCTGTAGGGAGGCGACCTTCTCCGGACTCAGGAAGATCCTTTGCTGACGTGAATCCAGCAGGGCTCCCAAATGAACCATCCGCTGTGATGGAATCAGGGAGGACTTTTTCCAATTTATCAACCACCCGTGTGCTTGCAGGCAAGCGATCGTCAGGTAGAGATGTTGAAGCAGTACCTCCGGGGAGCTCGCCAGCAACAGGAGGTCGTCCAGATACGGCAGCAGCCGTACATTCTGGTTCCGAAGATGTGCGGCCATGACCGCCATAATCTTCGGGAACACCCTCGGTGCCGTGGAGAGACCAAAGGGTAGCGCCCGGAACTGATAGTGGTGTTGAAGGATAGCGAACCTCAGATACCGCTGGTGCGAAGGTGCTATCGGAACATGGAGGTAGGCGTCCTGGATATCCAGGGACACCATGTAATCCCCCGGTTCCATCGCCAGAATGATGGAACGTAACGTTTCCATCCTGAACTTAGGAACTCTGAAGAATTTGTTCAGAGACTTCAAGTTGAGGATAGGGCGATGAGAACCATTGGGTTTCTGCACCAGAAACAGAGACGAATAATACCCCGTCCCTCGTTGTGATAGAGGAACGGGAACAATGACCCCTGCTTTCAGCAAGGACTCTATAGCCTCCTGAACCTGTAACGCCTTGGTCTTGTCCTGAGAAGGACTTGTGCAGAAAAACTGGTGGGGTGGTCTGTGCCGAAAAGACAGGGCGTACCCCTGGGAGACCACTTCTCGAACCCAGGCATCCGTGGTGGTATTGTGCCAGCACTGGGCAAATCGAAGAAGTCGGCCTCCCACTCTGAGGTCCCCCAGAGGGAGGCCCGTCCCATCAGGCCGCAGGTTTATCTTCCTGCTTGGAAGAAGGGTGCCGAGCACTCCAGGCTTGCTTCTTGGGTTTAGAGGCAGTCTTACTCGCCGACTGTCTCGGGAAGGACTGACCTTTTGCCTTACCCTGAACCCGAAAGGAATGAAAAGCCGAACTCCGAACCTTAGCAGGCAGTGCCGCCGAAGGGAGGAAAGCCGATTTGGATTTAGCCAGGGTATCCACTATTTTGTCCAAGTCCGGACCAAATAGTAATTCCCCATTGAAAGGTTAGGCCTCCAGGGTTTTTCTTGAATCAGAGTCCGCTCTCCAGGACCGCAACCATAAGGATCGGCGGGCAGACACCGCTGCAGCCGATACCCTCAAAGTCAGCAAACTAGCATCTAAAGAGGCTTCCCCAATGTAAGAAGCATCTGACCCAACAACGCCCTCTGGACATCCGGAGCGTCGTCCGGGAAGGTATCTTCCAATGCATTGGCCGACCCCTCAATGGCCTTGGCCACCCAGGAAATGGCCATGGACGGTCGGGCCACCGCCCCGGAGAGGGAGTAAATAGACTTTAAGCAAGTCTCAACTTTCCTGTCCGTGGGATCCTTCAGCGAGGATATAGACGGTAATGGTAAGATAGCGCCCCGAGTTAAACGGGTGACATGGGAATCCACCGCCGGTGGAGTTTCCCATTTTTTACAATGTGCCTCAGGGAAGGGATAATTAGAAACCAACCGCTTCTGAGGAAGGAATCTCTTACTGGGCGCCTGCCAAGCTACCGCCATATGATCCGTCAACTCATCCGACAGGGGAAACACCGCAGAAGCCACCTTAGTTTTTTTGAAACTAGGATACTTCGACTTAGGAGCCGTGCCTCATCCTCTATAAGAAGAATGGCACGCACCGCCATAACCAGTGCTCGCACATTAATGGACGACTTGGTATCCATTTCCTGGACCGAGGCGTCCGAGTCAGTGTCATCAGGGACCTCCCCATCATCTGAGGATCCCTCTGAGTCCGATACCTGAGCCGCCCGCGCCATGAGTGGGCGTTTTGAATCCCTATAAGGCATGTCAGTCTGCAACATTGACTGAAAAGCCGAGGATGCGGCCGCCAAATTTTGCACGGAGTTGGAGAGCACATCCACCCAGGGTGGAGGAGTCGCCATAGGGGCCTGAAAAGGTACCGCAGGCTGCTGCGGCACAGAGGAAGCCTGTATATACATAGGCAGGCAACCCCGTATATGGACCCACAGACTGAGACCCAGGAGGACTCCGCAACAACTGCGGGACACCCGGGGAATGGGGGATGGTCAGCTGGGGTAACGCCCTAGTAGGGAGAGCAGTCGGGACCGACAGACGGTCCGCAATAGACACCAGCACTTGAGAAAACATCGCCCACGGTGGTTCCTGCGTCAGAGAAGGTCTGGATGGGCCAGGAGCCACCTGGCACCGACTACACAGGCCATCCAGCAGGCCACATGACAAATCCTCCCTATCCACTCCTGCAGAACAGCGTCCGCAGGAGGCCAACACCGGAGCCACTGAGCGCTCAACCTCCTCGTCTGACATGACAGAATATATTATATAGTCAAAAAATATATCTGGCAACAGGGCAGAAGTAAACGCACTCACCGGTGTGCTGAACAACAGCCCACAATATGGCACTGTGTAGCACACAACTGTATGTGACGAACCTCACAAATACGTGATTTATATAGGTGAGGTCTGTAGAAACGCCCCTCCCCCACACACCTGTAGGGCTTGTAGGAGAAGTAAAGGGACAGGTATAAGCTGACAGTAAGCGGAAAATAAGCACAGACAGGCAGCACTAGCAAAAGTCACATACCATGCAGGAAGATATACTCACTGCACCTTTCCACTACAATCACCTCCCAGATTCAGTGTCTGGGAGGGCTATAGTGCTGTGTACACTGTCCTTAAATCGGGGGAGAGGTACACAGGGGGACCGGTCCGCGTGCTCCCTGAGATCTGCGTTGCCACAGAGAAAATGGCCACCAGAGACCTCAGAGGAGGAGTGGCCGAAGAGTCTGCAGCTCAGCGACGCCAGACTGCGTGCTGAAAGGCGCGCTGAGCTGAGGGGAGGAGCCGCAAGACAGGGAAGGCTTCCTCCCCTGGCTAGCCTATTAACCCCAGGGCTTGCCGGCTTCCCGCTTGCCTATATATCCCTGGTGGTCTAGTGGTCCCACGGGGTATTCCTCCTTAGAGGGGGAGCCCGCCGCCACCGCTAGCGGCCCCCAGTCTGTCCCCTAGGACCGGGGGCAAAGGACTGCATGTGCAGACAATACCCGCGAGCCGCCGCTAATCGGCGACTCGCAGCTTACCTTATCCCCGGCGACTCCGGCAGCAGTCCAGGGAGGGACCCAGAGTCCGGCTAGTACGGACTCTGGCCCCCCAGCCGCAATCCCCAGTGTAGTACTGGCGTCGCGGCGCCAGTGGGGAAGGAGAGCGGCAGCGTGGGCGTCTGCATAGACAGCCCGTCGCTGCCACACTAGAGCCTCTGTTTTAAAAAAAAAAAATCAGGCTCTTTTTTTTTTTTTTTTTTAAATATAAAGCCTGCGCAGGTGACCCGACTCTGGCCGGGCACCAACTCAAACTGAGGTGCTGTGGCTCGGGGGCGGGGTATAGAGGACGACGGACCCAAGTGCATTCTGGGAGCAGCTAAAGCTTTAACTGCGTGGTGCCCATGGATCCAGATCAGCTATACCCCAAGGTCAACCCTGTGGACCCTGAAGTAGAAATAGAGTGTAAGCACTGGGGCAGGGAGTGATGTGACCCCTAGTGTATATGTGTGTGACCATGTGATGGGGAATATAGAGTGTAAGCACTGGGGCAGGGAGTGATGTGACCCCTTATAGTGTGTATGTGTGTGACCATGTGATGGGGAATATAGTGTAAGCACTGGGGCAGGGAGTGATGTGACCCCTAGTGTGTATGTGTGTGACCATGTGATGGGGAATACAGAGTGTAAGCACTGGGGCAGGGAGTGATGTGACCCCTAGTGTCTATGTGTGGGACCATGTGATGGGGAATATAGAGTGTAAGCAGCACTGGGGCAGGGAGTGATATGACCCCTAGTGTGTATGTGTGTGACCATGTGATGGGGAATATAGAGTGTAAGCAGCACTGGGGCAGGGAGTGATGTGACCCCTAGTGTGTATGTGTGTGACCATGTGATGGGGAATATAGAGTGTAAGCACTGGGGCAGGGAGTGATGTGACCCCTAGTGTGTATGTGTGTGACCATGTGATGGGGAATATAGAGTGTAAGCACTGGGGCAGGGAGTGCTGTGACCTCTAGTGTGTTTGTGTGTGACCATGTGATGGGGAATATAGAGTGTAAGCACTGGGGCAGGGAGTGATGTGACCCCCTAGTGTGTATGTGTGTGACCATGTGATGGGGAATATAGAGTGTAAGCACTGGGGCAGGGAGTGATGTGACCCCTAGTGTGTATGTGTGTGACCATGTGATGGGGAATATAGAGTGTAAGCACTGGGGCAGGGAGTGATGTGACCCCTAGTGTGTATGTTTGTGACCATGTGATGGGGAATATAGAGTGTAAGCACTGGGGCAGGGAGTGATGTGAATGGCAAAATATTCTCTGTAAAGCGCTGCGGAATATGTTTGCGCTATATAAATAACTTGTAATAATAATAAACTCATTTTTGGCAATATATTTTGTACGCACATATCAGCTGTGTCAGGTCCTTTTTCTCTACAGAAAATAATCCATGCACTGTCCCATTATACGGGGAGTTAAATACCTTGTATAGACATAAAGAGCTGAAAAGGAAAGTTTAGAGCACTGAAATCAATATTTTTGTATTAACATGTATTTTGTTCATTTGTTTTATTAAAACAGATTTTATAGTATAATTTGTGTTTTATTTTCAAACAAGCGCTTCGACAAATTTTGTCCTGGTAACCACTCTGTATAGTAATACAACCTACCAGATGAAATGGGACCCCTGTACTTATTCATGCCAGGATGGGAAAGATCTGGGCACACACACACACCATTACTTCCTCATGCTATGAAGTATAGGATGTTATTCTCTGCTGGTCCCCAGAAACTAACTACTAAGGGGACACATTGTTTGATGGGGGTGACACCTCTTTTTCAAATGAGGGTGCTCCCGAGTATGTAGGTTTCAGGGCGAGGGAGATTGCGCCTTCCCATCCACCCGGTCTGCTATTTCTGCAGAGCAGATTAATATTATCCGTCAGAGGTGATCACCAGACAATAACCACTAAGGGGCCACATCAGTTATAATAGAGGACTCCCCTCTTTCAAAAGAGAGTGCTCCCAAGTTTATTGACGCCAGGATGAAGATGACACTTCTGCATTCTCAGCTTTCGTAATGATTTCTACAGCGCATTTTTCTGGTGACCACGAGATCACCACAGAAAAACTACTCAGGGATGACATCATTTGAAAGACAGGACTCCCTTCTTTCATACAAGAGTACGGATGCTCTTCATTCATACCCTGGCTTTTGAAACTTTCCATAGTGGTTTGCCTGGAGTAGGAGGTACTTAATTTCATCATCCCCCTGGCGAGATCTCACAATGCCCCTCCCCAATGCCAACGACATAGGTGGAGGTTTTGGTAAGTCCCATTCATCTTTAGCAGTGAAAGGGTTAAAAGACATTTATTTAAACTGCTCTTAGCAAAGACCAATAACTTACATTTGCGCAGAGCTTTCAGGTAGCGTTTTCCCTGGACGTGTCTCTGAACGTGCGCTGGGATTTTGTTGATATGACGAAGTGTCAGTTTGCAAAACAGCTGTTGTCTAAAAGGAAGCAACAAAGATTTATACAAAGCGGATAGCGAACAAACATCGTCTTTTGTTTCAATATATCCTCCAAACGAAGATTCTCTGCATAACTAGATTACTAAGCAGTTTCTCATTGCAAGTACAACAGCTGAAAACCTGGCTCCGAACCTCATGTACTATAGTTCTATTTTGCTGTAGACAGCAAGCAGTGCCCTATTGCCTCTTGTATTATTCCTACATTTGTTTCTGTCACATATAGGACTTCCAAGCCCCATTACGTGACGCGGCGCTGACTCTTTCTGGCCTTGGGTACCCCCACTGGCTGCCGAAGACATCCTGAGTCTGGTGATTGACAAACAGCCGGCTATCTCCAGGAGCATCTCTCACATCACCTGACCCAAGTAGCCTATCAGGGTGGCCACTTACCTGACACATATAACAAGAGATATGGTAAGAACTTACCCTTGTTATCTCTGTTTCTACGAAGTCCATAGGGTCCACAGGGTTGACCTTGGGGTATAGCTGGATCTGGATCCACGGGCACCACGCAGTTAATGCTTTCACTGCTCCCAGGATGCACTTGGGTCCGTCCTCCTCTATACCCCGCCCCCGAGCCACAGGCACCTTAGTTGGTAAGCAGCCCAGGCTGGAGGAGGAGACTAAACAGAGAGAAGGAAGACTAGAACACACAAGAAACCATACTCAAAGAAATGGGAGACAGAAAACCGGTGACCAGCCACACAGCCCATTTGAAGCCAGGTGCGTCAGGGCGGGCGCCCTGTGGACCCTATGGACTTCGTAGAAACAGAGATAACAAAGGTAAGTTCTTACCATATCTCTTGTTTTCTACTTCAGGGTCCATAGGGGTCCACAGGGTTGACCTTGGGAATGTCCCAAAGCAGTTCAACTAAGGGCGGGGACGCTCCTGAGCAGAAAGGAGCACCCGGCGCCCGAAGGAGGCATCCTGAGAGGCAAAGGTGTCAAACGCATAAAACCTCAAAAATGTCTGAATGGAAGACCAAGTGGCTGCCTTGCACAGCTGAACAGCGGAGGCACCACGTCTAGCAGCCCAAGAAGGACCCACAGACCGTGTGGAATGAGCCTTAACAGAGGCCGGAACAGGTAAACGTTCCTGTATATAAGCCTCCCTAATAACAGAACAAAGCCAACGGGCTAACGTTTGTTTGTTGGCAGGCCAACCCCTCTTATGAAAACCAAAGAGGACAAACAAGGAATCGGACTTTCTAACCGAAGCAGTCCGATCAACATAAATTCGTAGAGCACGGACAACGTCCAATGAAGCCTCACCAGCTGAAAGATCAGGTGACTGAAAAGCTGGCACCACCAGTTCCTGATTAATGTGGAACTTAGAGACAACTTTAGAAAAAAACTCAGGACGAGTGCGAAGCACTGCTCTGTCCTGGTGAAAAATTAAGAAGGGGGGACTACAGGAAAGCGCCCCCAACTCAGATACCCTCCTGGCCGAAGCAATTGCCGGGAGAAACACAGTTTTAAGTGTTAACCACTTGAGATCAATAGACTCAAGAGGTTCAAAAGGAGGTCCCTGCAGGACCCGAAGAACCACCACCAAGTCCCATGGAGCCACAGGAGGCACAAAGGGAGGTTGAATCCGAAGCACACCTTGGAAAAAGGTGTGAACATCAGGCAAGGTAGCGATCCGTCGTTGGAACCAAACCGACAGAGCCGACACACTAACCTTTAGGGAAGCAAGACGTAAGCCCAGATCAAGACCGGACTGTAGAAATGCCAAAATCCTAGAAACCCTGAACACCTGAGGATCAAAGTTTCTGGACTCACACCACTGAAAGTAAGTGTGCCACACCCTGTGGTAAATCCTTGCCGAAGCAGGCCTACGCGCCCTCATCATGGTACCGATGACAGAGGTAGAAAAACCCCGGGACCTTAAGACGGCTGTCTCAAGAGCCACGCCGTCAAAGACAGCTGACCCAGATCCGGGTAAAGGCAGGGCCCCTGAGACAGCAGGTCCCGACGCTGAGGCAGAAGGAACGGGGCATCTACGGACAAGCGCCTGAGATCGGAGTACCAAGGACGCCTGGGCCACGCTGGAGCCACCAGCAGAAACGTGCCCCCGTCCTGTTTGATTTTTCTGAGCACCCGATAGAGCAGGGAGATCGGAGGGAACAGGTACGCTAGGTGAAACGTCCATTTCACAGACAGCGCGTCCACTAGGCTTGCGCCTGCATCTCTGGTCCTTGAGCCGTACACTGGCAACTTGCAGTTGTGACGGGAGGCCATCAGGTCCAACTCCGGCAGTCCCCATTTGTCCACGAGAAGTTGAAACACCTCTGGGTGAAGCGACCATTCCCCGGTATGCACGTCGTGACGGCTGAGGAAGTCCGCCTCCCAATTGAGGACTCCCGGGATGAAGACTGCAGAGATCGCCGGTAGGTGGCACTCCGCCCAAGCCAGGATCTGAGACACCTCCGACATCGCAGCTCGACTGCGAGTCCCTCCCTGGTGATTTATGTACGCCACTGTGGTGGCGTTGTCCGATTGCACCTGAACGGCTCTTCCGTGAAGACCGGTGCCTGATGACAGTAGAGCACGGTACACTGCCCGCAGCTCTAGAACGTTTATGGGAAGGATGGCTTCCTCCGCCGAGCAACGGCCCTGAAGAGACAACGAGCCTGTCACTGCCCCCCAACCCCGGAGACTGGCATCTGTTGTGAGCAGAACCCAGTCCGGGATCCAAAAGGGGCGGCCCTGGATGAGATGAGCTGACTGAAGCCACCACGCCAGAGACCGGCGCACTTCCGGGGACAACACCAGCATCTGGGATCGGATCCGGTGAGGTAACCGTTCCATTCCGATAGAATCAGCCCCTGCAGGGGCCTGGAATGGAACTGGGCAAATTCCACCATGTCGAATGCCGACACCATGGCCCCCAGGACTCTCATTGCCAAATGGACCGACACCCTGCCACTGCTCAGGCAACTGTGTATCCTGAGTTGTAGGGAGGACACCTTTTCCCGATGTCAAGAAAATCCTTTGTTGACAAGAATCCAGAAGTGCTCCCAGATGGACCATCCATTGAGATGGGACCAGAGAGGACTTCTTCCAATTTATCAACCACCCGTGTGCTTGAAGACAAGCAATGGTCAGGTGGAGATGTCGAAGAAGCACCTCCGGGGAGCTCGCCAGCAGCAGAAGATCGTCCAGGTACGGCAACAGTCGTAGACCCTGACCCCGAAGGTGGGCAGCCATAACTGCCATCACCTTGGTGAACACCCTCGGAGCCGTGGAAAGGCCGAAAGGCAACGCCCGAAATTGGTAGTGATGGTTCAGGATAGCAAACCTCAGATACCGCTGATGTGCCGGTGCTGTGGGCACATGGAGATAGGCGTCCTGGATATCGAGGGAGACCATATAATCCCCGGGTTCCATCGCCAGAATGATGGAACGTAACGTTTCCATCCTGAACCTGGGAACTCTGAGGTATCTGTTCAGAGACTTCAAATTCAGGATAGGGAGATGAGAACCATTGGGTTTCTGCACCAGAAAGAGTAGAATAGTACCCCGTCCCGCGCTGAGACTGCGGAACGGGAACAATGACCCCCGCTTGTAGCAAGGATTCTATAGCTACCTGAATCTGGCCAGCTTTGGTCTTGTCCAGAGAAGGACTCGTGCAGAAAAACTGGTGGGGCGGCCTGAACCGAAAAGACAGGGCGTACCCCTGAGAGACTACTTCTCGAACCCAGGCATCCGTGGTAGTTTTGTGCCAACACTGGGCGAATTGGAGAAGTCGGCCTCCCACTCTGGGGTCCCCCAGAGAGAGGCCCGTCCCATCAGGCAGCAGGCTTATCCTCCTGCTTGGAAGAAGGGCGCCGAGCACTCCATGCCTGCTTCTTGGGCTTGGGTGCGGCCTTGGTCGCCGAATGTCTCGGGAAGGACTGGCCCTTGGCCTTACCCTGAACCCGAAAGGACCGAAAGGCAGAGCTCCTCACTTTAGCCGGCGCAGAGGCCGAAGGGAGGAAAGACGACTTGGACTTAGCCAAAGTATCAACTATCTTGTCCAAATCCGGACCAAATAGTAAATCACCATTAAAAGGCAAGGCCTCCAGACCCTTTTTTGAATCTGCATCAGCCCTCCAGGACCTCAGCCACAGGGAGCGCCGAGCAGACACCGCTGCAGCCGACACCCTAGAAGTGAGCAGGCTGGCATCCAAAGACGCTTCCCCGAAATAGGAAGCTGCATCCCGCATCTGTCCCACTAACGCTCTCTGGATATCCGGAGCCTCATCAGGAAAGGTATCCTCCAAGGCATTGGCCCAGGCCTCAATGGCTTTAGCCAGCCAGGAGATAGCCATAGACGGGCGAGCCACCGCCCCGGAAAGAGAATAAATGGACTTTAAACAAGTCTCCACCTTCCTGTCCGTGGGATCCTTCAAAGAGGAGATAGACGGCAATGGCAGCGTCGCGCTTTTGATCAAGCGGGTAACGTGGGAATCCACTGCCGGCGGAGTCTCCCATTTCCTGCAATGAGCTTCAGGAAAAGGATAGTTCGCCGCCAACCTCTTCTGTGGATGGAACCTCTTACTGGGTAATTGCCAGGCCGCCGCCATATGATCCGTTAATTGATCAGACAGGGGGAACACAGTTGAAGTCACCTTGGCATTTTTAAAATTAGGAAACTTCGACCTAGGAGCCGGCACATCATCCTCAACATGTAGGATAGCCCGCACCGCCCTAACTAAGGCTGGAACATTAATGGAGGACTTAGCTTCCACCTCCTGCCCCATGGCATCAGAGTCAGAGTCCTCGTGGATTTCTCCATCATCTGAGGATATTTCCGAGTCCGACAACTGCGCAGCTAGTGAACTCACAACCGGAAGTTTAGACGCCCTTGGTGGCACATCACTTTGCAACATCAACTGAAACGCCGAGGATGAAGCCGCCAGACTCTGTACGGAGCTGGGGAGAACATCCACCCAAGGCGGAGGAGCCGTCGGAGCAAAACTCTGCAAAGGCACTACAGACTGACGCGTCACTGGGGGAGACTGCACATACTCAGGCAGTCCCGAGTAAGGACCCACAGTCTGGGCCCCGGGGGGAGACCGCAATATTTGCGGAATACCCGGGGAATGGGGGATGGTGGGCTGAGGCAATGCCCTAGAAGGGACCGCTGATGGGACCGATAACCGGTCCGCAATAGACGCCAGCACCTGTGAAAACAGCGCCCAAGGAGGGTCCTGTGACACAGGGGGGTTGGAGGGGCCCGGTACCAGCTGGCACCGCCCGCACAGACCATCCTGAGATAAGTCAACTCCAGTAGCACAGCGTCTGCAGGAAAATAGCACAGGAGCCACAGAGCGCTCAGTCTCCTCATCAGACATGATACCGTAAATACACAAGAAATAGGTATCACCAGAGGAATTACGGTTTTAACACCCGCGCACTCACCAGTATGCGACACAACAGCCCAGATATGGTACTGTGTAGCACACAACAGTATGTGACTGACCCCACAAATACGTGATTTATATAAGTGAGGGTATCAGAAACAACGCCCTTCCCCCACACACCTGCCGGGCCGTAGGAGAAGGAAAGGGATAGTTATAAGCTGACAGCAAGGAGAATAAGTCACAGGCAGCACTAGCAATAGTCACATACAATGCAGAAAAGTTAGTACTCACTGCACCTTCCGCTACAATCAACCGCCCAGATTCAGTGTCTGGGAGGGCTATAGCGCTGTGTACACTGTCCTTTAGCAGGGGAGAGGTACACAGGGGGACCGGTCCACTTGATACCGCCTGGGAGTCTGCGATGCCTGCCAGTAAAGATGGCCGCCAGAGACCTCAGAGGAGGAGTGGCCGAGAGATAAGAGCAGCTCAGCGACGCCAGACTGCTAGTTGAAAGGCGCGCTGAGCTGAGGGGAGGAGCCGCTAGACAGGGAAGGCTGCCTCCCCTGGCTAGCAATTAACCCCTGGGTTGTCGGTCCCGCTACCAACCTGTTACCCTGGTGGTCTAGCGGACACGCGGGGTATTCCTCTATAGAGGGGGAGCCCGCCGCCGCTAGCGCCTCCGGTCTGTCCCCAGAGACCGGAGGCTTCTGACTACATATAAAGTATCCCTTACCTGATCCCCGTCGCGTCCGGCAGCAGTCAAGGGAGTCCCAAGAGCCCGGCTAGTACAGGCTCTGGGGTCCCGCCGCGATCCCCAGAGCTGTACTGGCGTCGCGGCGCCAGCGGGGAGGAGCGGCAGCGTGGACGTCCTAAAGGACAGTCTGATGCTGCCGCTCTAATAGTGTAAAAAAAGTAGAAAAAAATAAAAAATGTATCTTTTAAAATAAAGCTTAGGGGCTGCTCCTGCAGCCCCACTGCGACAGGGTGACCCGACTCCGGCCGGTCACCAACTAAAACTGAGGTGCCTGTGGCTCGGGTGCAGGGTATAGAGGAGGACGGTCCCAAGTGCATCCTGGGAGCAGTGAAAGCTTTAACTGCGTGGTGCCCGTGGATCCAGATCCAGCTATACCCCAAGGTCAACCCTGTGGACCCCCTATGGACCCTGAAGTAGAAATGGACTATATTGGTCATGTAATATAGAAAAGATCGCTGCGTATATTTGATTATCTTATTGTTGTGCTTTTTATGGAAGTGTAATTGAATATATTTAAAAATGTGTTTCTGAATTAAATTTTATGTAGTCCCGGCTGACATTTCATGATTATGTATAATTAGTGCAGAGTCTTGCTTATGTGTGAGCACGGGAAACTAAGCAGCATTACATTTCATCTTACATATTGTAGAACATGTGTTACTTGGATAACCGGATTTTGGTACTTACCGATAAATCCCTTTCTCCGATTCCACAGGAGACACTGGAGGACTTCAAGACAGTGGGGTATAGACGGTGCTGAGTGGAGCTGGCACTTTAAAATTAAATGAAGTGTGACTAGCTCCTCCCCTCTATACCCCCCTATAGGCCAGTATTAGAACCGTGCCCGAGGGGAGCAGAGAAAAAAGATTGACAGAAGAGGAGGGGGCGAAAGTACACATAACAACTGAAAGGTGAAAAGAAAGTAACATAGAATGAAACAAGAGACGACAAACATGTCTCTAATATTCATAACATCACCCTAGACAACAAACATGTCGCCAACAGGCATAACAGGTGTGGCAGGAAGAACAGCGCGGGGTGGGCGTCCAGTGTCCCCTGTGGAATCGGAGAAAGGGATTTATCGGTAAGTACCAAAATCCTGTTTTCTCCTTCATCCACTAGGGGACACTGGAGGACTTCAAGACAGTGGGGACGTCCCAGAGCTCCCATCACGGGTGGGAAAGCGCTGAGAACCCTGCAAAACAGACTGACCATATTGCGCTGCAGAAGTCGCAAAGGTGTCAAATCTGTAAAACCGAACAAAAGTATGCCGTCCTGACCAAGTAGCTGCCCGGCATAGAGATTCCATAGAAACGCCTCGAGCAGCCGCCCACGAGGCACCCACTGAGCGAGTGGAATGTGCGGTAATGGAAGATGGAGGTTCCCTAGACGAGGCCATATACGCCTGTCGTATGGTCAGACGAATCCATCGAGCCAGTGTCTGTTTGGAAGCTGGCCAACCTGGACGAGCAGCATCATACAAAACAAAGAGTATCTGTCTTGCGAACGGCTGCCGTCCTGTCTACATATATGCGAAGAGCTCTAACCACATCCAAGGATCTACAAGAAGGAGAATCCTGTGGAAGAACCGGAACCACAATAGGTTGATTGATGTGGAAGGCCGAAACCACCTTAGGCAAAAAATCCATTCTGGTGCGTAGCTCAGGTCTATCCTCATGAAATATCATATATGGTGGACGACATGATAGAGCTCCCAAGCTCCGACACCCTCCTGGTGGAAGCTAGAGCCAGCAGAAGTATCACCTTCCATGAAAGATACTTCAATTCCACCAACTCCAAAGGCTCGAACAGCGAAGACTGCAAGAAAGACAGGACGAAGTCTAAGTCCCATGGAGCTGTAGGAGGAACAAAGGGTGGTTGTAATCTAACCACACCCTGCAGAAAAGTCTGCACGTCCGGTAATAAGGCCAATTTCTTTTGGAAGAAAACCGAGAGTGCTGAAATTTGTACCTTCAGAGATCCCAACCGAAGGCCTGTTGAGAGATCTGCTTGCAGAAAAAGCAGAAATCTGGGAAGACTGAAATCCGTAGAAGGCAGAACTCTACGTTCGCACCAGGTTACATATGCCTTCCAAATACGATGGTAATGCTTGGAAGTAACTTCCTTCCTGGCTCTAAGCATCGTAGGAATCACCTTGGAAGGTATCCCTTTACGTCTTAAGATGGCCCTTTCAACAACCACGTCATCAAACGTAGCTGCTTTAAGTTTGGATAGAGTAAAGGACCCTGAAGGAGCAGACCCTCTCTGAGTGGTAAGGGCCACGGATGTCTACCAACAGGAGCTGAATGTTGGAGTACCAAGCTCTGCGAGGCCAGTCCGGAGCTATCAGCAGGACCTTGGCCTGTTCCCTCTTGATGCGTTGAAGGATTCGAGGGAGAAGGGGAAATGGAGGAAATAGATAAATGAATTGGAACCGCCATGGTGTTGACAGTGCATCCACAGCCACCGCTTGTGGATCCCTTGTTCGAGAGCAGTAAAGGGGCAGTTGATGGTTCTATCTGGATGCCATGAGGTCGACCTGCGGAAGACCCCACCGTTGGACCAGCTGTTGAAACACCTGTGGATGTAGAGCCCATTCTCCTGGATGTACATCCTGACAACTGAGGTAATCTGCCTCCCAATTTTCGATGCCCGGAATGAAGATTGCCGAAATCGACCTTGCGTAGCTTTCCGCCCAGATCAGAATCCTGCTGACTTCCTTCATGACCGCATGACTTCTGGTGCCTCCTTGTTTGTTTATGTATGCCACTGCTGTGGCATTGTCGGACTGGACCCTGACTGCTCGGCCCCTCAGAAAGTGAGCTGCTATCTGTAATGCATAGAAAACTGCTCTTAATTCCAATATGTTGATTGAAAGACTCGTTTCCTGTGCTGTCCAGCGTCCCTGGAAGTGATGCTCTAGAATTACTGCCCCCCAGGCTCTTATCGACTTGCCTCCGTGGTAAGAAGCGTCCAATCCCACTCCCCGAATCTCTTTCCCTCCCTAAGGTGAACTGAGTTTAGCCACCACAGTAGGGAAATCCGAGTCTTGGGTTGTAACCGGACTCTCTTGTGAAGAAACAGGTGGGATCCCGACCATTGTGATAGTAGATCTAGCTGAAAAGGTCTGGAGTGAAAACGACCGTACTGGACAGCCTCGAAGGCTGCCACCATCTTCCCCAGAAGTCGGATACATGCATGAACCGAAACCTGCTGACGTCGAAGGACCAACCCTCACTATCTCCTGAATGGAAGTTATCTTGTCCTGGGGAAGGACCCATTGAGACACGGTGTCCATGATCATTCCTAGAAACTGCAATCTCTGTGTCTGTTGCAGATGCGATTTGGGAAAATTCAGAATCCATCCATGACGAATGAGGAGGTTGTGCGTCACGGTGATGTCCTGTAATAGTTGATCCTTGGAATTCGCCTTCAGGAGTAGGTCGTCCAGGTACGGAATAATAGTGATTCCTTGTTTCCGAAGGAGACTCAACATCACAGCCATAACCTTTGTGAATACCCGTGGGGCCGAAGATAAGCCGAAGGGCAAGGCCTGAAACTGGAGATGTGAATCCCGAACTGCGAATCTCAGGAAAGGCTGGTGAGGTGGCCAAATGGGAATGTGCAGGTAGGCATCCTTGATATCTAGAGATACCATGAACTCGCCCTCCTCCAAGCCTGCAATTACCGACTGAAGAGACTCCATCTTGAACCGGAAGATCCGTAAGTATGGATTGAGATCCTTTAAGTTTAGAATGGGTCTGACCGAGCCGTCCAGCTTCGGAACGACAAAAAGACTGGAGTAAAATCCTTTTCCCCTCTGATGACTGGGGACTTGGATTACCACTTTCATGGACAGAAGCCTGTCTATTGCTTTCCCTAAGACCATACTTTTGTCGTTGGAAACTGGCAAACCTGTGGTAAAAAAACGATTCGGGGGTTGCAGTTGGAAATCTAGCTTGTAGCTCCAAATTATTATATCTCGGACCCAAGCGTCCGCACAGGTTTCCATCCAGACCTCTCTGAAGTCCCGAAGACGCGCTCCCACTCTGGGGTCCCCCAGGTGAGAGGGAAGCCCATCATGCACTGGGTTTAGAAGTGGACTTAACTTCCTGTAGACTCGAGCCTCTGGTGGCTGCGGTTCTACCCCGACCTCTGTTACCACGAGACGTTGATGATCCTCTGAAACGACCACGTGAACGACCCGGGGCCCAAAAGGACCGAAACAAAGGTCCTGAGTAAGATCGTCTAGGTGGAGGAGCTGCAGATGGTAGAAAAGTGGATTTACCTCCAGTAGCCTGAGATATCCATTTATCTAGTTCTGCCCCGAATAGTACATGTCCAGTGAAAGAAAGTGCTTCCACAGCCTTTTTGGATTCAGCGTCAGCCTGCCAAGTTTTGAGCCACAGCGCCCGTCGTGCTGAAATTGCCAGAGCTGAAGTTCTGGAGTCAATAGAACAAACATCCTTAGACGCTTCTCCAAGGTAAGCTGCCGCTTCACCTATATGTTCTGCTAACGGAATGAGTTCCTCCATAGGTAGTTGATCCTTCATTCCGTCCGCCAATTGCTTAGCCCAAATTTCGATAGCCTTGTTAGTCCAGCAGCTAACTATCGCTGGACGAAGAGTCACCCCTGCCGCGGTGTAAATGGACTTAAGAGTGCTCTCCAGTCTCCGATCGGACGTGTCCTTTAAAGACGTGACTCCAGGAACAGGGAGCGTAGTCTTTTTTGACAATCGCGATACAGATGAATCTACCGTAGGGGGAGTTTCACAAGCCTTTCTATTATCTGCTGGAAAAGGGTAAAAAGATAATAAACGCCGGGACATCAAACTTTTTAACAGGATGTTCCCAGGCTGTCGTTAGAAGGGAATCCAGCTCTTCCGATATAGGAAAAGCCGTAGCTTGTCTTTGTTTCTTAAGAAAGAAAGACTGCTTTGCAGGACCTGAGTCCTCTTCCTGTATGTGCAATACATGTCATATTGCAGCAATGAAGGCTTCTATTCCCTCTGAGACGTGTTCAGAATCAGACTCCAGAGGCTCTTTAGGCGAATCTGGGGCATATTCACCCTCTTCTAATTCGGGCATATCCTCCTCCTCCTCTGGGTCATCCCAATGGAGGACTGAGGGTAACAATCTCTTTTTAGAGACCTGCGGAGCGGACGCCATTGTCATGGCTCTGGAAATCCCCTCCATAGAAACAGCTAGGGATCTCGCCCATGCTGGTTCCTCTGTAGCAGCTGACCTGTAAGCCTCTCTTTCTCTGCGAGAAGCCTCTAGTTCAGCCGAGAGAGAGGACATAACAGATGTAACCTGCGTCCAAGACAGTGGTTCTGACATCTCTGCAGATTGCTGATCCGTATAACAACCGTCACACAATCTGGAGGTAGATGACTGTCCCTAAATTCTATTCCACACTTTTTGCAGGTAAATAACTTTTGCGAAGCCTTAGACCTGCCAGTCATGCTACATACAGACCCCACACAAACCACAAAGAGGTTAAGTGACAGGGTAAGAAAAACAGTATACTGGGGTACAGAGAGATTGGAGACAGTCACACTTGCCCACCACAGAGCTCCTAGCAATGCCAGAATGCCAGGCAAAGGATTAATTATTATTATGCTCTGTCTACATCAGCCTAAACCCTTGCTGTGATACATACAGGTCCGTGTAGGCTGTCCAGCGATGCCGCCCCCTGTAATGGCCGCCAGCAAACTGCATGCAGTGACACGCTGGGGCTGATGGGAGGCAGGAGGAGGAAGTCGGAGCTAAGCTCCGCCCCCTGCATTCTAGCGCCGTTATTATAAACTGGCGCGTGTACCCAGTATAACTGTTATATATTTATATATTTAAACTGCCTTAGTGCAGTATTGCTGAGCCGCCTAATGCCGGGAAAAACAAGAGATATGGTAAGAACTTACCTTTGTTATCTCTGTTTCTACGAAGTCCATAGGGTCCACAGGGTTGACCGTGGGGTATAGCTGGATCTGGATCCACGGGCACCACGCAGTTAAAGCTTTGCTGCTCCCAGGATGCACTTGGGTCCGTCCTCCTCTATACCCCGACCCCGACCACAGGTACCTCAGTTGGTAAGCAGCTAAGGCCGGAGGAGGAGACTAAACAGAGAGAAGGAAGACTGGAACACACAAGAAACCATACTCACAGAAATGAGAGACGGAAAACCGGTGACCAGCCACACAGCCCATTTGAAGCCAGGTGCGTCAGGGTGGGCGCCCTGTGGACCCTATGGACTTCATAGAAACAGAGATAACAAAGGTAAGTTCTTACCATATCTCTTGTTTTCTACTTCAGGGTCCATAGGGGGTCCACAGGGTTGACCTTGGGGATGTCCCAAAGCAGTTCAACTAAGGGCGGGGACGCTCCTGTGCTGAAAGGAGTACCCGGCGCCCAAAGGATGCATCCTGAGAGGCGAAGGTGTCAAACGCATAGAACCTCAAAAACGTCTGAATTGAAGACCAAGTGGCCGCCTTACACAGCTGAACAGCGGAGGCGCCACATCTAGCAGCCCAAGAGGGACCCACAGAACGAGTGGAATGAGCCTTAACAGAGGCAGGCACAGGTAAACCCTCCTGTGCATAAGCCTCACAAATAACGGAACGAAGCCAACGGGCTAACGTTTGCTTGTTGGCAGGCCAACCCCTCTTGTGAAAACCGAAGAGGACAAACAAAGAATCCGACTTCCTAACCGAAGCAGTCCGGTCCACATAGATTCTAAGTGCCCGGACTACATCTAAGGAAGCCTCACCAGCAGAAAGATCAGGGGACTGAAAAGCTGGCACAACAAGTTCCTGATTAACGTGGAACTTTGAGACCACTTTGGGCAAAAACTCAGGACGCGTGCGGAGCACCGCCCTGTCCTGGTGAAAAATCAGAAAAGGAGGGCGACAGGAAAGCGCCCCCAATTCTGACACCCTCCTGGCAGAAGCAATTGCCAGGAGAAAAATGGTCTTAAACGTCAGCCACTTGAGCTCAAGCGGCTCAAAAGGAGGACCCTGCAAGACCCGCAGTACCACCGCCAAGTCCCAAGGAGCCACGAAGGGAGGCTGGATCCTGAGAACACCTTGGAAAAAGGTGTGAACATCTGGCAGTGTAGCAATCCGTCGCTGAAAACACACGGACAAAGCAGACACATGAACCTTCAGAGAGGCCAGGCGTAAGCCGAGGTCCAAACCCGATTGAAGAAACTCCAAGATTCTGGAAACCCGGAACACCTGCGGATCATAGTTTCTGGATTCACACCACTGAAAATAAGTGCGCCACACCCTGTGGTAAATCCGCGCAGAAGCAGGCTTGCGTGCCCTAAGCATGGTACCAATGACCGAACTGGAGAAACCCCTAGACCTCAAGACTGCTGTCTCAAGAGCCACGCCGTCAAAGACAGCCGACCCAGATCCTGGTAAAGGCAGGGCCCTTGAGACAACAGGTCCCGACGCTGAGGGAGAAGGTACGGAGCGTCGATGGAGAGGCACCTCAGATCGGAGTACCAAGGACGTCTGGGCCACGCCGGAGTTACCAGCACGAGCGTGCCGCCGTCCTGCTTGAATTTCCGCAGAAACCGAGGAAGCAGGGATATCGGAGGAAACAGATACGCCAGGTGAAACGTCCATTTCACTGACAGTGCGTCTACCAGACAGGCGCCTGCATCTCTTGTCCTTGACCCGTAAATGGGCAACTTGTGATTGTGACGGGAGGCCATCAAGTCCAGCTCCGGCAGCACCCACCTGTCCACGAGTAGCTGAAACACCTCTGGGTGAAGCAACCATTCCCCGGGATGCACGTCGTGACGGCTGAGGAAGTCCGCCTCCCAATTGAGGACTCCGGGAATGAAGACTGCCGAGATCGCTGGAATGTGACACTCCGCCCAAGCAAGAATGCGAGACACCTCCGACATTGCTGCCCGACTGCGAGTTCCCCCTTGGTGGTTGATGTACGCCACCGTGGTGGCGTTGTCGGACTGCACCTGAACCGCCCTTCCGTGAAGAGCGGGGCCGGACGACTGCAGGGCCCTGTATACCGCCTGCAGTTCCAGGATGTTGATGGGGAGAAGAGCTTCTTCCGCGGACCAACGACCCTGAAGCGATAATGAGCCGGTCACTGCCCCCCAACCCTGGAGACTGGCATCCGTCGTGAGCAGGACCCAGTCCGGGATCCAAAAGGGGCGCCCCTCGACCAGATGCGCTGTCTGAAGCCACCAAGCCAAAGACTGTCGAACCTCCGGGGACAACACCAGCATCTGAGAGCGGATCCGGTGAGGTAACCCGTTCCATTCCGATAGAATCAGCCCCTGCAGGGGCCGGGAATGGAACTGGGCAAATTCCACCATGTCGAATGCCGACACCATGGACCCCAGGACTCTCATTGCCAAATGGACCGACACCCTGCCACTGCTCAGGCAACTGTGTATCCTGAGTTGTAGGGAGTACACCTTTTCCCGATGTCAAGAAAATCCTTTGTTGACAAGAATCCAGAAGTGCTCCCAGATGGACCATCCGTTGAGATGGGACCAGAGAGGACTTCTTCCAATTTATCAACCACCCGTGTGCTTGAAGACAAGCAATGGTCAGGTGGAGATGTCGAAGAAGCACCTCCGGGGAGCTCGCCAGCAGCAGAAGATCGTCCAGGTACGGCAACAGTCGTAGACCCTGACCCCGAAGGTGGGCAGCCATAACTGCCATCACCTTGGTGAACACCCTCGGAGCCGTGGAAAGGCCGAAAGGCAACGCCCGAAATTGGTAGTGATGGTTCAGGATAGCAAACCTCAGATACCGCTGTTGTGCCGGTGCTATGGGCACATGGAGATAGGCGTCCTGGATATCGAGTGAGACCATATAATCCCCGGGTTCCATCGCCAGAATGATGGAATGTAACGTTTCCATCCTGAACTTGGGAACTCTGAGGTATCTGTTCTTCAAATTCAGGATAGGGAGATGAGAACCATTGGGTTTCTGTACCAGAAACAGAGTAGAATAGTACCCCGTCCCGCGCTGAGACTGCGGAACGGGAACAATGACCCCTGCTTGTAGCAAGGATTCTATAGCTACCTGAATCTGGCCAGCTTTGGTCTTGTCCAGAGAAGGACTCGTGCAGAAAAACTGGTGGGGGCGGCCTGAACCTAAAAGACAGGGCGTATCCCTGAGAGACTACTTCTCGAACCCAGGCATCCGTGGTGGTATTGTGCCAACACTGGGCGAATTGGAGAAGTCGGCCTCCCACTCTGGGGTCCCCCAGAGAGAGGCCCGTCCCATCAGGCAGCAGGCTTATCCTCCTGCTTGGAAGAAGGGCGCCGAGCACTCCATGCCTGCTTCTTGGGCTTGGGTGCGGCCTTGGTCGCCGAATGTCTCGGGAAGGACTGTCCCTTGGCCTTACCCTGAACCCGAAAGGACCGAAAGGCAGAACTCCTCACTTTAGCCGGCGCAGAGGCCGAAGGGAGGAAAGACGACTTGGACTTAGCCAAAGTATCCACTATCTTGTCCAAATCCGGACCAAATAGTAAATCACCATTAAAAGGCAAGGCCTCCAGACCCTTTTTTGAATCTGCATCAGCCCTCCAGGACCTCAGCCACAGGGAGCGCTGAGCAGACACCGCTGCAGCCGACACCCTAGAAGTGAGCAGGCTGGCATCCAAAGACGCTTCTCCGATATAGGAAGCTGCATCCCGCATCTGTCCCACTAACGCTCTCTGGATATCCGGAGCCTCATCAGGAAAGGTATCCTCCAAGGCATTGGCCCAGGCCTCAATGGCTTTAGCCAGCCAGGAGATAGCCATGGACGGGCGAGCCACCGCCCCGGAAAGAGAATAAATGGACTTTAAACAAGTCTCCACCTTACTGTCCGTGGGATCCTTCAAAGAGGAGATAGACGGCAATGGCAGCGTCGCGCTTTTGATCAAGCGGGTGACGTGGGAATCCACCGGCGGTGGAGTCTCCCATTTCCTGCAATGAGCTTCAGGAAAAGGATAGTTCGCCGCCAACCTCTTCTGTGGATGGAACCTCTTACTGGGTAATTGCCAGGCCGCCGCCATATGATCCGTTAATTATCAGACAGGGGGAACACAGTTGAAGTCACCTTGGCCTTTTTAAAATTAGGAAACTTCGACCTAGGAGCCGGCACATCATCCTCAACATGTAGGATAGCCCGCACCGCCCTAACTAAGGCTGGAACATTAATGGAGGACTTAGCTTCCACCTCCTGCCCCATGGCATCAGAGTCAGAGTCCTCGTGGATTTCTCCATCATCTGAGGACACTTCCGAGTCCGACAACTGCGCAGCTAGTGAACTCACAACCGGACGTTTAGACGCCCTTGGTGGCACATCACTTTGCAACATGGACTGAAACGCCGAGGATGAAGCCGCCAGACTCTGTACGGAGCTGGAGAGAACATCCACCCAAGGCGGAGGAGCCGTCGGAGCAAAACTCTGCAAAGGCACTACAGACTGACGCGTCACTGGGGGAGACTGCACATACACAGGCAGTCCCGAGTAAGGACCCACAGTCTGGGCCCCGGGGGGAGACCGCAATATTTGCGGAACACCCGGGGAATGGGGAATGGTGGGCTGAGGCAATGCCCTAGAAGGGACCGCTGATGGGACCGATAACCGGTCCGCAATAGACGCCAGCACCTGTGAAAACAGCGCCCAAGGAGGGTCCTGTGACACAGGGGGGTTGGAGGGGCCCGGTACCAGCTGGCACCGCCCGCAAAGACCATCCTGAGATAAGTCCTCCCCATCAACTCCAGCAGCACAGCGTCTGCAGGAAAATAGCACAGGAGCCACAGAGCGCTCAGTCTCCTCATCAGACATGATACCGTAAATACACAAGAAATAGGTATCACCAGAGGAATTACGGTTTTAACACCCGCGCACTCACCAGTATGCGACACAACAGCCCAGATATGGTACTGTGTAGCACACAACAGTATGTGACTGACCCCACAAATACGTGATTTATATAAGTGAGGGTATCAGAAACAACGCCCTTCCCCCACACACCTGCCGGGCCGTAGGAGAAGGAAAGGGATAGTTATAAGCTGACAGCAAGGAGAATAAGTCACAGGCAGCACTAGCAATAGTCACATACAATGCAGAAAAGTTAGTACTCACTGCACCTTCCGCTACAATCAACCGCCCAGATTCAGTGTCTGGGAGGGCTATAGCGCTGTGTACACTGTCCTTTAGCAGGGGAGAGGTACACAGGGGGACGGGTCCACTTGATACCGCCTGGGAGTCTGCGATGCCTGCCAGTGAAGATGGCCGCCGGAGACCTCAGAGGAGGAGTGGCCGAGAGATAAGAGCAGCTCAGCGACGCCAGACTGCTAGTTGAAAGGCGCGCTGAGCTGAGGGGAGGAGCCGCTAGACAGGGAAGGCTGCCTCCCCTGGCTAGCAATTAACCCCCGGGTTGCCGGTCCCGCTACCAGCCTGTTACCCTTGTGGTCTAGCGGACACGCGGGGTATTCCTCTATAGAGGGGGAGCCCGCCGCCGCCGCTAGCGCCTCCGGTCTGTCCCCAGAGACCGGAGGCTTCTGACTGCATATAAAGTATCCGCGGGCCGCCGCATGCGGCTTACCTGATCCCCGTCGCGTCCGGCAGCAGTCAAGGGAGTCCCCAGAGCCCGGCTAGTACAGGCTCTGGGGTCCCGCCGCGATCCCCAGAGCTGTACTGGCATCGCGGCACCAGCGGGGAGAAGCGGCAGCGTGGACGTCCTAATGGACAGTCTGATGCTGCCGCTCTAATAGTGTAAAACAGTAGAAAAAAATAAAAAAATTTCTCTTTTAAATTAAAGCTATGGGGCTGCTCCTGCAGCCCCATTGCGACAGGGTGACCCGACTCCGGCCGGACACCAACTAAAACTGAGGTGCCTGTGGTCGGGGGCTTGGTATCGAGGAGGACGGACCCAAGTGCATCCTGGGAGCAGCAAAGCTTTAACTGCGTGGTGCCCGTGGATCCAGATCCAGCTATACCCCAAGGTCAACCCTGTGGACCCCCTATGGACTCTGAAGTAGAAACACCGGCTACCCTGCTTGTCAGGGAGCCGATGCATACAGGAAGCCGCCTCTGTAGCGCTAAGCCGGCTTCCCTGCTAATTAGGGAGCCAGCTATGATAGAGACGCGCTGAGGCTGTACCGCCATCAGCGCGCTCTGTGGGGGGTCTGTGAGGCCGCCTCTGATAGCGCTAAGCCGGCTCCCTGCTAATGAGGGAGCAAGCTGTACTAACATCGCGCCGGTGGCTGAGCCGCCGGCGCGGATCGCTGTGGGGCCGCCTATTGAAGCGCTGAGCTGACTGCCCTGCTAATCAGGGAGCCAGCTGTACTCACAGGGAGATGCTGAGGCTTGGAGGCCTCCTGCTGCCGGTGGCTGGCTCTGACTGGGGGGTCCGCAATGCGCGCTGCATGCTGCCCCCCCTGAAGACTGAGGTCTCAGGTGTCGGGGACCCCAGGCGAAATGCAAGCACTTGTGAGTGGGTCCCCTCCGGCAGCGTCCCGCGTAGCAGACAGGCAGTTGCAGTTACTGCCCGTCTGTCCTCAGATTAGGAATTCTTCTTTTTTTTTTTTTAAAACCTATCCTAGCCCTAGCAGGAGAGATCCTTTTTTTGTGACCTGCTCCCACTCAGGCACAAACTAATACTGGCCTATAGGGCGGTATAGAGGGGAGGAGCTAGTCACACTTCATTTAAATTTAAAGTGCCAGCTCCACTCAGCACCGTCATTTAAATTTAAAGTGCCAGCTCCACTCAGCACCGTCTGTCTTGAAGTCCTCCAGTGTCCCCTGGTGGATGAAGGAGAAAAATTGTTATTCAGCAAATGTACCCCTTTATGTTTGATGCTGCATTTAAGAACAGGCACGCTGACTGTATCTGCTATACATAACTTATATTAGAACATACTCCTGCTTAGTGCTTGGGACAATATGTGGCTCAAAGCTGCTGTAATCAAACGATGCAGAAATTTTTGACAGCTGTTTATATTTCTTTCCTTGTGTGAAGCTCTGCAGTTCGGGAAGCCGACAGGGAAGCTCATGTCCGGTTAAGGCAAAACGGACCTAGACAGACAAATAATTATATGGTTAGGGTTACCCAAAACATTGCATGGTCCTCCATATCCTCTTTCACCCACTCTCGGCTCCCCTACACGTGGCATCAATGTATCACAATGTATGCCTCCAGTCCAGAATTCAGGAGTAGGATACTCATTGTCATACACTACATAACGGAGAGGCTGGCTCATTGCAAACAACGGAATCTGATAGTCATCCACTCTCCGCTCCCCTACACGTGGCATCAATGTATCACAATGTATGCCTCCAGTCCAGAATTCAGGAGTAGGATACTCACTGTCATACACTACATAACGGAGAGGCTGGCTCATTGCAAACAACGGAATCTGATAGTCACCCACTCTCCGCTCCCCTACACGTGGCATCAATGTATCACAATGTATGCCTCCAGTCCAGAATTCAGGAGTAGGATACTCACTGTCATACACTACATAACGGAGAGGCTGGCACATTGCATACTACGGAATCTGATAGTCATCCACTCTCCGCTCCCCTACACGTGGCATCAATGTATCACAATGTATGCCTCCAGCCCAGAATTCAGGAGTAGGATATTCATTGTCAGACACTACATAACGGAGAGGCTGGCTCATTGCAAACTACGGAATATGATAGTCAGTCTCCCCCCTTCTGTGGCTCCATTTCCAGCCTGTCAGCACGCAGCGACTGCTCAAACTTCGTCATATTGGGATGGCACCCGCACCTCCACTTCCATTAATACTTACTCTTGGCAGCAAATCAGGCTCACTGGAAGCGTACCAGCCAGATGGCGTAAGATAGATAAGGTACAGGATCATTGGGAGCTACTGCGCCTGTCACTGCCTACAGCTAATACTGCTGGCTTTTCCCTTCTCTTATATTTGTCACTTATCTGTGGTTATACTGCTGGGCATTGCGTCTATGCTTTGCCCTCACTGCTGGGCATTGCGTCTATGCTTTGCCCTCACTGCTGGGCATTGCGTCTATGCTTTGCCCTCACTGCTGGGCATTGCGTCTATGCTTTGCCCTCACTGCTGGGCATTGCGTCTATGCTTTGCGCTCACTACTGGGAATTGCGTCTATGCTTTGCCCTCACTACTTACTGGGCATTGTGTCTATGCTTTGCGTCCACTGCAGGGCATCACGTCTATGCTTTGTGCTCCCTGCTGGGCATTGCGTCTATGCTTTGTGCCCATTGGGCCTGATTCAGCATGGATCGGTTGCTAAGACGCACTATCGGCCGATTGTTGTGTACTGTGCATGTATCGCAGTGCGCGAACCAGCCACTGAGATAGCAGACCCATCACAGAGTGATTGCACGTAAGTGCCGCTTGTAGATGGTGACAGGGGGGGGCGGTGGCTATGGCGAACGCAGGCGTTCCAGTGCGTTTCAATACCATTGCAGGGGCGTACATGAAGTATCTACTGCAATACCATACACAGCCTGAGTACCGATAGCGTGCTCTGAAGTTAGCAATTCCTGAGGGAGGTCTGACCTGCCTTACCTGTGCATATGGGTCCGATGTCACTCAATGTTACTGATTATTTCGCTATGTTGACAAAGTATAAGGATGTATGAGGAAGTCGGTGTCCTTATGTTAGGCTGCGGTCGCAATGCGTATGCAAACATTTGAATATCACCGCTGACATTAGCAACTGCATTGCGCGCATTTTAGCAAAAAAACGATCCTTGCTGAATCAGGCGCACTGCTAGGCCTCCTCATTACAGCCTTCCAGCTCTCATCCTAACCCCCTGCTACATCTTCCATCCTCCCCGCCTACCCCATCTGTGTCACCCCTGTCTGTCTGCCCCTCACATTCCACAGCACATATCCTAACCCCATGCTCCTTCCTCACTATCTACCCCATCTGTGTCACCCGTCTGTCTGCCCCTCACATTCCACAGCTCATATCCTAACCCCCTGCTCCTTCCTCACTATCTACTCCATCTGTGTCACCCGTCTGCCCCTCACATTCCACAGCACATATCCTAACCCCCTGCTCCATGCTCCTTCCTCACTATCTACCCCATCTGTGTCACCCCTGTCTGTCTGCCCCTCACATTCCACAGCTCATATCCTAACTCCCTGCTCCATTCTCCTTCCTCACTATCTACCCCATCTGTGTCACCCCTGTCTGCCCCTCACATTCCACAGCACATATCCTAACCCCCTACTCCATGCTCCTTCCTCACTATCTACCCCATCTGTGTCACCCATGTCTGTCCCTCACATTCCACAGCACATATCCTAACGCCCTGCTCCATCCTCAATATCTACCCCATCTGTGTCACCCCTGTCTGTCTGCCCCTCACATTCCACAGTACATATCCTAACCCCCTGCTCCATGCTCCTTCATCACTATCTACCCCATCTGTGTCACCCCTGTCTGTCTGCCCCTCACATTCCACAGCACATATCCTAACCCCATGCTCCATGCTCCTTCCTCATTATCTACCCCATCTGTGTCACCCCTGTCTGTCTGCCCCTCACATTCCACAGCTCATATCCTAACCCCCTACACCATACTCCTTCCTCACTATCTACCCCATCTGTGTCACCCCTGTCTGTCTGCTCCTCACATTCCACAGCACATATCCTAACCCCCTGCTCCATGCTCCTTCCTTACTATCTACCCCATCTGTGTCACCCCTGTCTATCTGCCCCTCACATTCCACAGCACATATCCTAACCCCCTGCTCCTTCCTCACTATCTACCCCAGCTGTGTCACCCCTGTCTGTCTGCCCCTCACATTCCACAGCACATATCCTAACCCCCTGCTCCATGCTCCTTCCTCACTATATACCCCATCTGTGTCACCCCTGTCTGTCTGCCCCTCACATTCCACATCTCATATCCTAACCCACTGCTCCATGCTCCTTCCTCACTATCTACCCCATCTGTGTCACCCCTGTCTGTCTGCTCCTCACATTTCACAGCACATATCCTAACCCCCTGCTCCATGCTCCTTCCTCACTATCTACCCCATCTGTCACCCCTGTCTGCCCCTCACATTCCACAGCACATATTCTAACCCCCTGCTCCATGCTCCTTCCTCACTATCTACCCCATCTGTGTCACCCCTGTCTGTCTGCCCCTCACATTCCACAGTACATATCCTAACCCCCTGCTCCATGCTCCTTCCTCACTATCTACCCCATCTGTGTCACCCCTGTCTGTCTGCCCCTCACATTCCACAGCACATATCCTAACCCCCTGCTCCATGCTCCTTCCTCACTATATACCCCATCTGTGTCACCCCTGTCTGTCTACCCCTCACATTCCACAGCACATATCCTAACCCTCTGCTCCATGCTCCTTCCTCACTATCTACCCCATCTGTGTCACCCCTGTCTGTCTGCCCCTCACATTCCAAAGCACATATCCTAACCCTCTGCTCCATGCTCCTTCCTCACTATCTACCCTACCTGTGTCACCCCTTTCTGTCTGCCCCTCACATTCCACAGCACATATCCTAACCCCCTGCTCCTTCCTCACTATCTACCCCATCTGTGTCACCCCTCTCTGTCTGCCCCTCACATTCCACAGCACATATCCTAACCCCCTGCTCCATGCTCCTTCCTCACTATCTACCCCAGCTGTGTCACCCCTGTCTGTCTGCCCCTCACATTCCACAGCACATATCCTAACCCCCTGCTCCATGATCCTTCCTCACTATATACCCCATCTGTGTCACCCCTGTCTGTCTGCCCCTCACATTCCACATCTCATATCCTAACCCACTGCTCCATGCTCCTTCCTCACTATCTACCCCATCTGTGTCACCCCTGTCTGTCTGCTCCTCACATTTCACAGCACATATCCTAACCCCCTGCTCCATGCTCCTTCCTCACTATCTACCCCATCTGTGTCACCCCTGTCTGTCTGCCCCTCACATTCCACATCTCATATCCTAACCCACTGCTCCATGCTCCTTCCTCACTATCTACCCCATCTGTGTCACCCCTGTCTGTCTGCCCCACACATTCCACAGCACATATTCTAACCCCCTGCTCCATGCTCCTTCCTCACTATCTACCCCATCTGTGTCACCCCTGTCTGCCCCTCACATTCCACAGCACATATTCTAACCCCCTTCTCCATGCTCCTTCCTCACTATCTACCCCATCTGTGTCACCCCTGTCTCTCTGCCCCTCACATTCCACAGCACATATTCTAACCCCCTGCTTCATGCTCCTTCCTCACTATCTACCCCATCTGTGTCACCCCTGTCTGTCTGCCCCTCACATTCCACAGTACATATCCTAACCCCCTGCTCCTTCCTCACTATCTACCCCATCTGTGTCACCCCTGTCTGTCTGCCCCTCGCATTCCACAGCTCATGTCCTAGCCCCCTGCTCCATGCTCCTTCCTCACTATCTACCCCATCTGTGTCACCCGTCTGTCTGCCCCTCACATTCCACAGCTCATATCCTAACCCCCTGCTCCATGCTCCTTCCTCACTATCTACCCCATCTGTGTCACCCGTCTGTCTGCTCCTCACATTCCACAGCTCATATCCTAACCCCCTGCTCCTTCCTCACTATCTACCCCATCTGTGTCACCCCTGTCTGTCTGCCCCTCACATTCCACAGCACATATCCTAACCCTCTGCTCCATGCGCCATCCTCACTATCTACCTCATCTGTGTCACCCCTGTCTGCCCCTCACATTCCACAGCACATATCCTAACCCCCTGCTCCATGCTCCTTCCTCACTATCTACCCCAGCTGTGTCACCCCTGTCTGTCTGCCCCTCACATTCCACAGCTCATATCCTAACTCCCTGCTCCATTCTCCTTCCTCACTATCTACCCCATCTGTGTCACCCCTGTCTGCCCCTCACATTCCACAGCACATATTCTAACCCCCTGTTCCATGCTCCTTCCTCACTATCTACCCCATCTGTGTCAAGCCTGTCTGTCTGCCCCTCACATTCCACAGCACATATCCTAACCCCCTGCTCCATGCTCCTTCCTCACTATCTACCCCATCTGTGTCACCCGTCTGTCCCTCACATTCCACAGCTCATATCCTAACCCCCTGCTCCTTCCTATCTACCCCATCTGTGTCACCCCTGTATGTCTGCCCCTCACATTCCACAGCACATATTCTAACCCCCTGCTCCATGCTCCTTCCTCACTATCTACCCCATCTGTGTCACCCCTGTCTCTCTGCCCCTCACATTCCCCAGCACATATCCTAACCCCCTGCTCCTTCCTCACTATCTACCCCATCTGTGTCACCCCTGTCTGTCTGCCCCTCACATTCCACAGCACATATTCTAACCCCCTGCTCCATGCTCCTTCCTCACTATCTACCCCATCTGTGTCACCCCTGTCTGTCTGCCCCTCACATTCCACAGCGCATATCCTAACCCCTTGCTCCATGCTCCTTCCTCACTATCTACCCCATCTGTATCACCCCTGTCTGTCTGCCCCTCACATTCCACAGCTCATATCCTAACCCCCTGCTCCTTCCTCACTATCTACCCCATCTGGGTCACCCCTGTCTGTCTGCCCCTCACATTCCACAGCACATATCCTAACCCCCTGCTCCATGCTCCTTCCTCACTATCTACCCCACCTGTGTCACCCGTCTGTCTGCCCCTCACATTCCACAGCACATATCCTAACCCCCTGCTCCATGCTCCTTCCTCACTATCTACCCCATCTGTGTCACCCCTGTCTGTCCCTCACATTCCACAGCACATATCCTAACCCCCTGCTCCTTCCTCACTATCTACCCCATCTGTGTCACCCCTGTCTGTCTGCCCCTCACATTCCACAGCACATATCCTAACCCCCTGCTCCATGCTCCTTCCTCACTATCTACCCCATCTGTGTCACCCCTGTCTGTCTGCCCCTCACATTCCACAGTACATATCCTAACCCCCTGCTCCTTCCTCACTATCTACCCCATCTGTGTCACCCCTGTCTGTCTGCCCCTCACATTCCACAGCACATATCCTCACCCCCTGCTCCATGCTCCTTCCTCACTATCTACCCCATCTGTGTCACCCCTGTCTGTCTGACCCTCACATTCCACAGTACATATCCTAACCCCCTGCTCCATGCTCCTTCCTCACTATCTACCCCATCTGTGTCACCCCTGTATGTCTGCCCCTCACATTCCACAGCACATATTCTAACCCCCTGCTCCATCCTCACTATCTACCCCATCTGTGTCACCCCTGTCTCTCTGCCCCTCACATTCCCCAGCACATATCCTAACCCCCTGCTCCTTCCTCACTATCTACCCCATCTGTGTCACCCCTGTCTGTCTGCACCTCACATTCCACAGCACATATTCTAACCCCCTGCTCCATGCTCCTTCCTCACTATCTACCCCATCTGTGTCACCCCTGTCTGTCTGCCCCTCACATTCCACAGCGCATATCCTAACCCCCTGCTCCATGCTCCTTCCTCACTATCTACCCCATCTGTGTCACCCCTGTCTGTCTGCCCCTCACATTCCACAGCTCATATCCTAACCCCCTGCTCCTTCCTCACTATCTACCCCATCTGGGTCACCCCTGTCTGTCTGCCCCTCACATTCCACAGCACATATCCTAACCCCCTGCTCCATGCTCCTTCCTCACTATCTACCCCACCTGTGTCACCCGTCTGTCTGCCCCTCACATTCCACAGCACATATCCTAACCCCCTGCTCCATGCTCCTTCCTCACTATCTACCCCATCTGTGTCACCCCTGTCTGTCTGCCACTCACATTCCACAGCACATATCCTAACCCCCTGCTCCATGCTCCTTCCTCACTATCTACCCCATCTGTGTCACCCCTGTCTGTCTGCCCCTCACATTCCACAGCACATATCCTAACCCCCTGCTCCATGCTCCTTCCTCACTATCTACCCCATCTGTGTCACCCCTGTCTGTCTGCCCCTCACATTCCACAGCTCATATCCTATCCCCCTGCTCCATGCTTCTTCCTCACTATCTACCCCATCAGTGTCACCCCTGTCTGTCTGCCCCTCACATTCCACAGTACATATCCTAACCCCCTGCTCCATGCTCCTTCCTCACTATCTACCCCATCTGTGTCACCCCTGTCTGTCTGCCCCTCACATTCCACAGCACATATCCTCACCCCCTGCTCCATGCTCCTTCCTCACTATCTACCCCATCTGTGTCACCCCTGTCTGTCTGCCCCTCACATTCCACAGTACATATCCTAACCCCCTGCTCCATGCTCCTTCCTCACTATCTACCCCATCTGTGTCACCCCTGTCTGTCTGCCCCTCACATTCCACAGTACATATCCTAACCCCCTGCTCCATGCTCCTTCCTCACTATCTACCCCATCTGTGTCACCCGTCTGTCTGCTCCTCACATTCCACAGCTCATATCCTAACCCCCTGCTCCATGCTCCTTCCCCACTATCTACCCCATCTGTGTCACCCCTGTCTGTCTGCCCCTCACATTCCACAGCACATATCCTAACCCACTGCTCCATGCTCCTTCCTCACTATCTACCCCATCTGTGTCACCCCTGTCTGCCCCTCACATTCCACAGCACATATCCTAACCCCCTGCTCCATGCTCCTGCCTCACTATCTACCCCATCTGTGTCACCCCTGTCTGTCTGCCCCTCGCATTCCACAGCTCATGTCCTAGCCCCCTGCTCCATGCTCCTTCCTCACTATCTAGCCCATATCTGTGTCACCCCTGTCTGTCTGCCCCTCACATTCCACAGCTCATATCCTAACCCCCTGCTCCATGCTCCTTCCTCACTATCTACCCCATCTGTGTCACCCCTGTCTGTCTGCCCCTCACATTCCACAGCACATATCCTAACCCCCTGCTCCTTCCTCACTATCTACCCCATCTGTGTCACCCCTGTCTGTCTGCCCCTCACATTCCACAGCACATATCCTAACCCTCTGCTCCATTGCTCCTTCCTCACTATCTACCTCATCTGTGTCACCCCTGTCTGCCCCTCACATTCCACAGCACATATCCTAACCCCCTGCTCCATGCTCCTTCCTCACTATCTACCCCATCTGTGTCACCCCTGTCTGTCTGCTCCTCACATTCCACAGCTCATATCCTAACTCCCTGCTCCATTCTCCTTCCTCACTATCTACCCCATCTGTGTCACCCCTGTCTGCCCCTCACATTCCACAGCACATATTCTAACCCCCTGCTCCATGCTCCTTCCTCACTATCTACCCCATCTGTGTCAACCCTGTCTGTCTGCCCCTCACATTCCACAGCACATATCCTAACCCCCTGCTCCATGCTCCTTCCTCACTATCTACCCCATCTGTGTCACCCCTGTCTGTCCCTCACATTCCACAGCTCATATCCTAACCCCCTGCTCCATGCTCCTTCCTCACTATCTACCCCATCTGTGTCACCCCTGTATGTCTGCCCCTCACATTCCACAGCACATATTCTAACCCCCTGCTCCATGCTCCTTCCTCACTATCTACCCCAGCTGTGTCACCCCTGTCTCTCTGCCCCTCACATTCCCCAGCACATATCCTAACCCCCTGCTCCTTCCTCACTATCTACCCCATCTGTGTCACCCCTGTCTGTCTGCCCCTCACATTCCACAGCACATATTCTAACCCCCTGCTCCATGCTCCTTCCTCACTATCTACCCCATCTGTGTCACCCCTGTCTGTCTGCCCCTCACATTCCACAGCACATATCCTAACCCCCTGCTCCATGCTCCTTCCTCACTATCTACCCCATCTGTGTCACCCCTGTCTGTCTGCCCCTCACATTCCACAGCTCATATCCTAACCTCCTGCTCCATGCTCCTTCCTCACTATCTACCCCATCTGGGTCACCCCTGTCTGTCTGCCCCTCACATTCCACAGCACATATCCTAACCCCCTGCTCCATGCTCCTTCCTCACTATCTACCCCACCTGTGTCACCCGTCTGTCTGCCCCTCACATTCCACAGCACATATCCTAACCCCCTGCTCCATGCTCCTTCCTCACTATCTACCCCATCTGTGTCACCCCTGTCTGTCTGCCCCTCACATTCCACAGCACATATCCTAACCCCCTGCTCCATCCTCACTATCTACCCCATCTGTGTCACCCCTGTCTGTCTGCCCCTCACATTCCACAGCACATATCCTAACCCCCTGCTCCATGCTCCTTCCTCACTATCTACCCCATCTGTGTCACCCCTGTCTGTCTGCCCCTCACATTCCACAGCACATATCCTAACCCCCTGCTCCATGCTCCTTCCTCACTATCTACCCCATCTGTGTCACCCCTGTCTGTCTGCCCCTCACATTCCACAGCTCATATCCTATCCCCCTGCTCCATGCTTCTTCCTCACTATCTACCCCATCAGTGTCACCCGTCTGTCTGCCCCTCACATTCCACAGTACATATCCTAACCCCCTGCTCCATGCTCCTTCCTCACTATCTACCCCATCTGTGTCACCCCTGTCTGTCTGCCCCTCACATTCCACAGCACATATCCTAACCCCCTGCTCCATGCTCCTTCCTCACTATCTACCCCATCTGTGTCACCCCTGTCTGTCTGCCCCTCACATTCCACAGTACATATCCTAACCCCCTGCTCCATGCTCCTTCCTCACTATCTACCCCATCTGTGTCACCCCTGTCTGTCTGCCCCTCACATTCCACAGTACATATCCTAACCCCCTGCTCCATGCTCCTTCCTCACTATCTACCCCATCTGTGTCACCCCTGTCTGTCTGCCTCTCACATTCCACAGCTCATATCCTAACCCTCTGCTCCATGCTCCTTCCTCACTATCTACCCCATCTGTGTCACCCCTGTTTGTCTGCCCCTCCCTTATAGAATGTAAGCTCTTTCGAGCAGGGCCCTCTAGCCTCTTGTGCTTCTCCCTACTGTAATTTCATTAATCTATAACTCCCCACTAGGGCAACTAATACTTGGCTGCTTATGTGGGTGTAAAGGTCGCTAATATAACAATGTCTATTATCCGTGTCCTGCTTTGTATTGTAAGTCGCTGTTTAATTATTTGTTTATGTACTGTGTAAGGTGCTGCGGAACACTTATGGCGCCTTATAAGTGATGACAATAATAATAATAGGCATTGTGTTTATGCTTTGCTTTTATGTCTACCTCTTGTATGGCGCTGTGTACACCTTGTGGTGCTTAACAAATAACAGGTACAGGCTATTGCTGGCCCCACACATAGCAATATTTTATCTGATCTGGCCGATTCCGACACATTGGAACGACAGATCATGTAAAATATGGTCAAATTGAGAGTAAATCGCGAGTTCCCGCTGGGCGCACATCACACGGTCAGATCTGCCGTGCTGTAGGGAAGATCTGACAATCTAGGAGGCGATGCTCTGTGACAGTCTGACTGCAGGAGAGATCGTATGAAGATTGGGCACCAAACCATGGGCAGAGCTGCCGGGGAGAGTTTCAAGGGAAATCGTACACATCGGCTGATCTTGAGCACAGCGCTATGTGTGTGGCCACCTTAAGTTCAGGATACTCCATAAGAACTTTGCAGCTGACATCATCACAGTGCCATCAAAGCTGCTTGACCTGTAGGTCTTTAACCAATTCTTAGGGGTCTATTTACTAAGCAGTGTTAGAAGACAGAGTGAAAAGTGATAAGAAAGTGATAAGGTACCAGCCAATCAGCTCCCAACTGTCATTTCACAGCTGTGTTTGAAAAATGACAGTTTGGAGCTAATTGGCTGGCACCTTATCACTTTTCACTCTGTCCCCTAACACTGCTTAGTAAATAGACCCCTTAGTCGAAGGCAAGCCTCTCCTCTATGAAAGGACAAGTCTATACATTGTATGCTGAACTTAAATCCACTGGGGAAAACCCAAAAGGCCGTCATGAACTAGACTGGGAGGCGAACCAGGGAGAGACTTTGGGCAGCAAGAAATCTGTCAAAATGCTGCCACAAGTTCAATATGTGTAATAATAAAAATAAAACATTATAAACTATTAAACCATTGGTATTACATACTAATAGGACTCCACAAAATGAATCCTGATTTGTCTAGCAGATGTTGGATAGACGGTCTTGTAGAAAGAATGTTTGCTTATATTTGGTGGCACTGCCCTAAACTTTTAGCCCTCTGGTAGGGTTTCATAAACTTGTTAAACTCAGTTTTTTTTTTCTTCTAGGTTCATCCTTCTCTCTTTGGGGGCTCCAGGTGCTATGCGCAAACAAAACAAACATATTCTGTCACCTGCCATGTGCCAGATTGCAGCGGGAGGGAAGTAGCCTCTCGCCATGTTACAAAGAATACGGAACTTTTATACAATTACATTCATGACCAGTGTTCTCCATAACTCATCAAATTTGTACACCAAAACTTGGGAAACTTGGCTATGGTACATTAAAAATCATGCTTCGTTTTCTTCATTTCATGCCCATCTTTCCTGACGGATAACGTCTCTCATGGGCATCTCCTGGATCTCGCCATTTTATTATCTCCCAGCCACTTTCCCTAAATTGCATTACCCTAACCCTATTTTCCTTTTTAGGATGTATTCCCTGATTATATTCACCATTATATTGATATTGTATTATACGTGCATATATTTTATGCGATATTAAAATGTTAACTTTGCCAGAAGTATTGAAGAGAAAAAAATGCAGTGTCATACTAAATGTTCCGTGGAGAGACTAAGCCACATTTATAACAACTGGGGCACAGGCAAAAGGTGGTGTTACCCATAGCAGATACTACTTTCTTATGAACATATGTTTTATAAATGCACCCACTATTAGTGATGACTATTCATCCACGGGAGGATAATGCTTTACCATGGGATACCTAGCATGGGGACAGGAGACTGGGTAATTTATAATTACCAGCAAAATGTTCAAGCTCTTCCCCCTCTATACCCCAGTGACAGCCATGGAACTTCATTTTGTGGAATGACCTCAGGAGTTGGGTGCTTGCTTTATGGCCACTAAACCTATTTATTTATACTTTATATTTTATTTTTGATTACTTTGTTCGGTATCACTAGATAGAGATAAACTGGCTGTGGAGGTGCCACGATCGACACCAATAGTGGCTGGTGGCGCATTGGCTAGATGGAATTTGGACACTAGTGACAAAAGTAGTGCCCGGGACTCCTGTAACGACAGCCATCAGGACCAAACTCTGCACCTGGAGTAGTGACAGTAAGGTAGGTGCACGTCGTGGGCACACCCACACCTGCACAAGAGGAGTAAGATCAATGTCCCTGGCGCTCAGTCAGCACCACACTAGGCAGGGTTTGTTCTTTGGGGTGGTCGTACTCATAGATGGCTGCCATCACACTGCTGGGCCCTCGGGAGGGGAAGAAGCTCTCCCTATATTTCTCAGTGGCAAGCCCGCCAAAGTCAGACACATGAACAGCTGCTGCTTTTCTGCAGTCAACCTAACATCACTCTGAAAACTGCTCTGATCTGTGTGTCTGCAAAGCACTCTCACTTTGTCATTGGACCTCTCCATCATCCTTCATTGTTCCTTCAGATCAGATTAGGGAATTATCTCCAGGGAAAGGTCTGGTTTGGGACATCAGTCATATTTACCTGACAAAGTTGTCACTATAAATGATTTTGTGGCCAATCAGATGTTACATGTGGAGGTCCAACAACTCGCGTACTGGAAGGGAGTTCCATCGAAAGGTTGAGCCTGTCTGAGCGAAATGTTTTTTTATACCAGCTGCTCTTTTCGTTGGGCAAAGCAGGTTCCTTCCCTCCTCCACCTTTCTGAGGAATCCTCAAGAACTGAGACTTCTCTGTAGAGCACAGCAAGGGGCTTTATGTTGTTCTGTAACCTTCCTTCCACCTCAGTTGTGCCAACCTCCCTTCCACCTCAGTTGTGCCAAGGTGGCACCTGGTTTTTGGGACACAACGTCACCAGTGTCCTCCAACAGATCATAGAGACAATTGGATTACTTACTCCTTTTCTTGTAGCCTATTAGGAGGAGACTCATTTACATAGTTGTTCTGGGTAGTAAAAATAGTTTTGGGGATTATCTTCTCCTGGCTTCTCCTTTAAGGCTTTATTAGACAAAATCCCACCCACTGGGGTACAGAGCGTGAGGCGCTAGAGCCTTTTACCAGTAAATGTAAAGTGCCTATGCTCTCCAATGTTAGTTACAGAAATCTTTATGGACTGCACCCACTCTGTGGAATGCCCTCCTACACACAACAAGACTTTCTTCAAGTCTCCAAACCTTCCAGCCTTCTCTAATAATTACTCTTCAGGCGGCTTATCAAATCCCCGGACCATCCACATAACCTCCATAAGCTATTCTACCCAATTAACTCCCCATATAACGTCACATATGTTCTCCTCTTATACTCATACAGACTGCTGACAACAGGCCAACACTGCTGTGTGACCGGATCATAAAGCCCACCAAGAGCCTCTGCACAGTCCACACATAACGTCACATATGTTCTCCCCCTACACTCACACAGCCCGCTGACTCCAGGCCAACACTACTGTGTGAACGGATCATACAGCCCACACAACGTCATATATGCTCTCCTACACACAGCCCACTGACCCCAGGCCAACACTACTGTGTGACCGGATAATACAGCCCACACATAACGTCATATATGTTCTTCAACACACAGCCAGCTGACTCCAGGCCAACACTACTGTGTTACCGGATCATACAGCCCACACATAACGTCATATATGTTCTCCTACACACAGCCCACTGACCCCAGGCCAACACTACTGTGTGACCGGATAATACAGCCCACACATAACGTCATATATGTTATCCTACACACAGCCAGCTGACCCCAGGCCAACACTGCTGTGTGACCAGCTCATACAGCCCACACATAATGTCATATATAACTTAATAATGATGTCCCAAAATGGACTATAATAAAAAGTGTCCCATTTTCATCATCTTACTATTTTCTGTCCAAGAGCCTTTGGCAAGAACTCAACCACTGTAAACCACACTGTTACCCCGATATCTCCCATAGGTAAAGGCAGTCTGCGTACGTTTAATTCCAATGGCCAGAAGGATTTGGGGGGGAGATTGATCGGAGATAAAGTACCAACCAATCAGCTCCTGTCATTTTGCCTGTAACATGGCAGTTAAAAGCTGATTGGCTGGTACGTTATCAATCCAAGGCTTAGTAAATAGACCCCACTTCCCATAAGCAGACAGGAGCTGATTAGTTGGTACTTTATCTCCCCACAGGTACCTGATGAGGATTTAGGAGAAAAGAATTCAGAGAGTGTCCTAGAAAACAGCAGTAACTATACAGTAATAGGAGCAGTCAGTCATCACTGTCCCTATGTATATACACTGTATATATTCCCTATATATCTATCAGTGTCACTATGTATATATTCCCTATATATCTATCGGTGTCCCTATGTATATATTCCCTATATATCTATCAGTGTCCCTATGTACATACACTGTATATATTCCCTATATATCTATCTATCAGTGTCCCTATGTATATACACTGTATATATTCCCTATATATCTATCAGTGTCCCTATGTATATACACTGTACATATTCCCTATATATCTATCAGATTCCTTATGTATATACACTGTATATATTCCCTATATATCTATCAGTGTCCCTATGTATATACACTGTATATATTACCTATATATCTATCAGGTTCCTTATGTATATACACTGTATATATTCCCAATATATCTATCAGGTTCCTTATGCATAAACACTGTATATATTCCCTATATAATCTATCAGTGTCCCTATGTATATACACTGTATATATTCCCAATATATCTATCGGTGTCCCTATGTATATATTCCCTATATATCTATCAGTGTCCCTATGTATATACACTTTATATATTCTCTATATATCTATCAGCGTCCCTATGTATATACACTGTATATATTCTCTATATATCCATCAGTGTCCCTATGTATATACACTGTATATATTCTCTATATATCTATCGTTATCCCTATGTACATAGACTGTATATATTCTCTATATATCTATCAGTGTCCCCATGTATATACACTGTATATATTCCAATTATATCTATCAGTGTCCTTATGTATATACACTGTATATATTCCCTATATATCTATCAGGTTCCTTGTGTATATACACTGTATATATTCCCTATATATCAGTGTCCCCATGTATATATTCCCTGTAAATCTATCAGTGTCCCCATGTAAATACACTGTATATATTCCCTATATATCTATCAGTGTCCCTATGTACATACACTGTATATATTCCCTATATATCTATCTATCAGTGTCCCTATGTATATACACTGTATATATTCCCTATATATCTATCAGTGTCCCTATGTATATACACTGTACATATTCCCTATATATCTATCAGATTCCTTATGTATATACACTGTATATATTCCCTATATATCTATCAGTGTCCCTATGTATATACACTGTATATATTACCTATATATCTATCAGGTTCCTTATGTATATACACTGAATATATATTCCCAATATATCTATCAGGTTCCTTATGCATAAACACTGTATATATTCCCTATATAATCTATCAGTGTCCCTATGTATATACACTGTATATATTCCCTATATATCAGTGTCCCCATGTATATACACTGTATATATTCCCTATATATCTATCAGTGTCCCCAGTATATACACTGTATATATTCCCATTATATCTATCGGAGTCCCTATGTATATACACAGTATATATTCCCTATATATCTATCAGTGTCCCCATGTATATATTCCCATTATATCTATCGGTGTCCCTATGTATATACACTTTATATATTCCCTATATATCTATCAGTGTCCCCATGTATATACACTGTATATATTCCCTATATATCTATCAGTGTCCCCATGTATATATTCCCATTTTATCTATCGGTGTCCCTATGTATATACACTGTATACATTCCCTATATATCTATCAGTGTCCCCATGTATATACACTGTATATATTCCCTATAGATCTATCGGTGTCCCTATGTATATACACTGTATATATTCCCTATATATCTTTCAGTGTCCCTATGTATATATTCCCTATATATCTATCAGTGTCCCTATGTATATACACTGTATATAATCCCTATATATCTATCAGTGTCCCTATGTATATATTCCCTATATATCTATCAGGTTCCTTATGTATATACACTGTATATATTCAATATATATCTATCAGTGTCCCCAGTATATACACTGTATATATTCCCATTATATCTATCGGAGTCCCTATGTATATACACAGTATATATTCCCTATATATCTATCAGTGTCCCCATGTATATACACTGTATATATTCCCATTATATCTATCGGTGTCCCTATGTATATACACTTTATATATTCCCTATATATCTATCAGTGTCCCCATGTATATACACTGTATATATTCCCTATATATCTATCAGTGTCCCCATGTATATATTCCCATTATATCTATTGGTGTCCCTATGTATATACACTGTATATATTCCCTATATATCTATCAGTGTCCCCATGTATATACACTGTATATATTCCCTATAGATCTATCGGTGTCCCTATGTATATACACTGTATATATTCCCTATATATCTATCAGTGTCCCTATGTATATATTCCCTATATATCTATCAGTGTCCCTATGTATATACACTGTATATAATCCCTATATATCTATCAGTGTCCCTATGTATATATTCCCTATATATCTATCAGGTTCCTTATGTATATACACTGTATATATTCCCTATATATCTATCAGTGTCCCCAGTATATACACTGTATATATTCCCTATATATCTATCAGGTTCCTTATGTATATACACTGTATATATTCCCTATATATCTATCAGTTTCCCCATGTATATATTCCCTATATATCTATCAGTGTCCCTATGTATATACACTGTACATATTCCCTATATATCTATCAGTGTCCCCAGTATATACACTGTATATATTCCCTATATATCTATCAGGTTCCTTATGTATATACACTGTATATATTCCCTATATATCTATCAGGTTCCTTATGTATATACACTGTATATAATCCCTATATATCTATCAGTGTCCCTATGTATATACACTGTATATATTCCCTATATATCTATCAGTGTCCCTATGTATATATTCCCTATATATCTATCAGTGTCCTTATGCATATACACTGTATATATTCCCTATATATCTATCAGTGTCCCCATGTATATACACTGTATATATTCCCTATATATATATCGGTGTCCCTATGTATATACACTGTATATATTCCCTATATATCTATCAGTGTCCCTATGTATATACACTGTATATATTCCCTATATATCTATCAGTGTCCCCATGTATATATTCCCTATATATCTATCAGTGTCCTTATGCATATACACTGTATATATTCCCTATATATCTATCAGTGTCCCCATGTATATACACTATATATATTCCCTATATATCTATCGGTGTCCCTATGTATATACACTGTATATATTCCCTATATATCTATCAGTGTCCCTATGTATATACACTGTATATATTCCCTATATATCTATCAGTGTCCCCATGTATATATTCCCTATATATCTATCAGTGTCCCCATGTATATATTCCCTATATATCTATCAGTGTCCCCATGTATATATTCCCTATATATCTATCGGTGTCCCTATGTATATATTCCCTATATATCTATCAGTGTCCCTATGTATATACACTGTATATATTCCCTATATATCTATCAGTGTCCCCATGTATATATTCCCTATATATCTATCAGGTTCCTTATGTATATACACTGTATATATTCCCTATATATCTATCAGTTTCCCCATGTATATATTCCCTATATATATCTCAGTGTCCCTATGTATATACACTGTACATATTCCCTATATATCTATCAGTGTCCCCAGTATATACACTGTATATATTCCCTATATATCTATCAGGTTCCTTATGTATATACACTGTATATATTCCCTATATATCTATCAGGTTCCTTATGTATATACACTGTATATATTCCCAATATATCTATCAGGTTCCTTATGTATATACACTATATATATTCCCTATATATCTATCAGGTTCCATATGTATATACACTGTATATATTCCCTATATATCTATCAGTGTCCCTATGTATATACACTGTATATATTCCCTATATATCTATCAGGTTCCTTATGTATATACACTGTATATATTCTCTATATATCTATCAGGTTCCTTATGTATATACACTGTATATATTCCCTATATATCTATCAGTGTCCCCATGTATATACACTGTATATATTCCCTATATATCTATCAGGTTCCTTATGTATATACACTGTATATATTCTCTATATATCTATCAGGTTCCTTATGTATATACACTGTATATATTCCCTATATATCTATCAGTGTCCCCATGTATATACACTGTATATATTCCCTATATATCTATCAGTGTCCCCATGTATATACACTGTATATATTCCCTATATATCCATCGGTGTCCCCATGTATATACACTGTATATATTCCCTATATATCTATCGGTGTCCCCATGTATATACACTGTATATATTCCCTATATATCTATCAGGTTCCTTATGTATATACACTGTATATATTCCCTATATATCTATAGGTGTCCCCATGTATATACACTGTATATATTCTCTATATATCTATCAGGTTCCTTATGTATATACACTGTATATATTCTCTATATATCTATCGGTGTCCCCATGTATATACACTGTATATATCCCCTATATAGCTATCAGGTTCCTTATGTATATACACTGTATATATTCCCTATATATCTATCAGGTTCCTTATGTATATACACTGTATATATTCTCTATATATCTATCGGTGTCCCCATGTATATACACTGTATATATTCCCTATATATCTATCAGGTTCCTTATGTATATACACTGTATATATCCCTCATATATCTATCAGGTTCCTTATGTATATACACTGTATATATTCCCTATATATCTATTAGGTTCCTTATGTATATACACTGTATATATCCCCTATATATCTATCAGGTTCCTTATGCATATACACTGTATATATTCCCTATATATCTATCAGTTTCCTTATGTATATACACTGTACATATCCCCTATATATCTATCAGGTTCCTTATGTATGTACACTGTATATATTACCTATATATCTATCAGGTTCCTTATGTATATACACTGTATATATTCCCTATATATCTATCAGGTTCCTTATGCATATACACTGTATGTATCCCCTATATATCTATCAGGTTCCTTATGTATATACACTGTATATATCCCCTATATATCTATCAGGTTCCTTATGTATATACACTGTATATATTCCCTATATATCTATCAGGTTCCTTATGCATATACACTGTATGTATCCCCTATATATCCATCAGGTTCCTTATGTATATACACTGTATATATTCCCTATATATCTATCAGGTTCCTTATGCATATACACTGTATATATTCCCTATATATCTATCAGGTTCCTTATGCATATACACTGTATATATTCCCTATATATCTATCAGGTTCCTTATGTATATACACTGTATATATTCCCTATATATCTATCAGGTTCCTTATGTATATACACTGTATATATTCCCTATATATCTATCAGGTTCCTTATGTATATACACTGTATATATTCCCTATATATCTATCAGGTTCCTTATGTATATACACTGTATATATTCCCTATATATCTATCAGTGTCCCTATGTATATACACTGTATATATTCCCTATATATCAGGTTCCTTATGTATATACACTGTATATATTCCCTATATATCTATCAGGTTCCTTATGTATATACACTGTATATATTCTCTATATATCTATCAGGTTCCTTATGTATATACACTGTATATATTCCCTATATATCTATCAGGTTCCTTATGTATATACACTGTATATATTCCCTATATATCTATCAGGTTCCTTATGTATATACACTGTATATATTCCCTATATATCTATCAGGTTCCTTATGTATATACACTGTATATATTCCCTATATATCTATCAGGTTCCTTATGTATATACACTGTATATATTCTCTATATATCTATCAGGTTCCTTATGTATATACACTGTATATATTCCCTATATATCTATCAGGTTCCTTATGTATATACACTGTATATATTCCCTATATATCTATCAGGTTCCTTATGTATATACACTGTATATATTCCCTATATATCTATCAGGTTCCTTATGTATATACACTGTATATATTCCCTATATATCTATCAGTGTCCCTATGTATATACACTGTATATATTCCCTATATATCTATCAGGTTCCTTATGTATATACACTGTATATATTCCCTATATATCTATCAGGTTCCTTATGTATATACACTGTATATATTCCCTATATATCTATCAGGTTCCTTATGTATATACACTGTATATATTCTCTATATATCTATCAGGTTCCTTATGTATATACACTGTATATATTCCCTATATATCTATCAGGTTCCTTATGTATATACACTGTATATATTCCCTATATATCTATCAGGTTCCTTATGTATATACACTGTATATATTCCCTATATATCTATCAGGTTCCTTATGTATATACACTGTATATATTCCCTATATATCTATCAGGTTCCTTATGTATATACACTGTATATATTCTCTATATATCTATCAGGTTCCTTATGTATATACACTGTATATATTCCCTATATATCTATCAGGTTCCTTATGTATATACACTGTATATATTCCCTATATATCTATCAGGTTCCTTATGTATATACACTGTATATATTCCCTATATATCTATCAGGTTCCTTATGTATATACACTGTATATATTCTCTGGCCAGGCTATCCCCGGGTACCACTCCCTCTTCAGGGCTCAGACCCTATGTCACCCCCTCTTGCCCAGTACCCCTTCTCATATATAGCGGCCGCGGTCACCTTGTTCCCGGGGATGAGCTGCAGGTTTGGGTGTAGCAGCAGATACTGTCTAACATCCTCCGTCATCATGTCCATGATTCCACCACGTGTAACCACAAACTGGCTCCCCCGGAAGTGATCTCTAAGAGATTACATGGAGGCCGCCATTGTCTCGTAGCCACATCGCGCTGACTACAGTAGACGTTAGAGGCCACAATAAGATGGCGTCATCATTTGGAATGTATTTACATCATAAAGTCTGCTCCTCTATCTCCATGGTTACCAGGAGCACGTGACAGGGAAGTGTCCTGCGCCATGCTATAGTGACATACAGGGACAGCTGACAATGGTCGGAGTAAGTCTGATACTGACCTGTGCAAGGTTACGGAGCTCTTTACTGAGCACAGGATGTCAGGTGAGCCTAATAATACTGAGGAACATATTCTATATAACGCCCTGACCAGTGGTGACACGAGGGGAAGATGGAGACACATGAGCTGCAGACCCAATCAGACTGTGATATAATGATAGTGTCATCCATATACACACGTGTCCCCAACACCCCCACCTCCCTGTACACATCACGTGTCCCCTACACCCCCACCTCCCTGTACACATCACGTGTCCCCTACACCCCCACCTCCCTGTACACATCACGTGTCCCCAACACCCCCACCTCCCTGTACACATCACGTGTCCCCTACACCCCCACCTCCCTGTACACATCACGTGTCCCCTACACCCCCACCTCCCTGTACACATCACGTGTCCCCTACACCCCCACCTCCCTGTACACATCACGTGTCCCCTACACCCCCACCTCCCTGTACACATCACGTGTCCCCTACACCCCCACCTCCCTGTACACATCACGTGTCCCCTACACCCCCACCTCCCTGTACACATCACGTGTCCCCAACACCCCCACCTCCCTGTACACATCACGTGTCCCCAACACCCCCACCTCCCTGTACACATCACGTGTCCCCAACACCCCCACCTCCCTGTACACATCACGTGTCCCCTACACCCCCACCTCCCTGTACACATCACGTGTCCCCTACACCCCCACCTCCCTGTACACATCACGTGTCCCCTACACCCCCACCTCCCTGTACACATCACGTGTCCCCTACACCCCCACCTCCCTGTACACATCACGTGTCCCCAACACCCCCACCTCCCTGTACACATCACGTGTCCCCTACACCCCCACCTCCCTGTACACATCACGTGTCCCCTACACCCCCACCTCCCTGTACACATCACGTGTCCCCAACACCCCCACCTCCCTGTACACATCACGTGTCCCCTACACCCCCACCTCCCTGTACACATCACGTGTCCCCAACACCCCCACCTCCCTGTACACATCACGTGTCCCCAACACCCCCACCTCCCTGTACACATCACGTGTCCCCTACACCCCCACCTCCCTGTACACATCACGTGTCCCCTACACCCCCACCTCCCTGTACACATCACGTGTCCCCTACACCCCCACCTCCCTGTACACATCACGTGTCCCCTACACCCCCACCTCCCTGTACACATCACGTGTCCCCTACACCCCCACCTCCCTGTACACATCACGTGTCCCCAACACCCCCACCTCCCTGTACACATCACGTGTCCCCAACACCCCCACCTCCCTGTACACATCACGTGTCCCCTACACCCCCACCTCCCTGTACACATCACGTGTCCCCAACACCCCCACCTCCCTGTACACATCACGTGTCCCCTACACCCCCACCTCCCTGTACACATCACGTGTCCCCAACACCCCCACCTCCCTGTACACATCACGTGTCCCCAACACCCCCACCTCCCTGTACACATCACGTGTCCCCTACACCCCCACCTCCCTGTACACATCACGTGTCCCCAACACCCCCACCTCCCTGTACACATCACGTGTCCCCTACACCCCCACCTCCCTGTACACATCACGTGTCCCCTACACCCCCACCTCCCTGTACACATCACGTGTCCCCTACAACCCCACCTCCCTGTACACATCACGTGTCCCCAACACCCCCTCCTGCCTGTACACATCACGTGTCCCCAACCCCCCCACCTCCCTGTACACATCACGTGTCCCCAACACCCCCACCTCTCTGTACACATCACGTGTCCCCAACACCCCCACCTCTCTGTACACATCACGTGTCCCCTACACCCCCACCTCCCTGTACACATCACGTGTCCCCAACCCCCCCACCTCCCTGTACACATCACGTGTCCCCAACCCCCCCACCTCCCTGTACACATCACGTGTCCCCAACCCCCCCACCTCCCTGTACACATCACGTGTCCCCAACACCCCCACCTCCCTGTACACATCACGTGTCCCCTACACCCCCACCTCCCTGTACACATCACGTGTCCCCAACACCCCCACCTCCCTGTACACATCACGTGTCCCCTACACCCCCACCTCCCTGTACACATCACGTGTCCCCAACCCCCCCACCTCCCTGTACACATCACGTGTCCCCAACCCCCCCACCTCCCTGTACACATCACGTGTCCCCAACACCCCCACCTCCCTGTACACATCACGTGTCCCCTACACCCCCACCTCCCTGTACACATCACGTGTCCCCTACACCCCCATTTCCCTGTACACATCACGTGTCCCCAACCCCACCACCTCCCTGTACACATCACGTGTCCCCAACCCCACCACCTCCCTGTACACATCACGTGTCCCCAACACCCCCACCTCCCTGTACACATCACGTGTCCCCAACACCCCCACCTCCCTGTACACATCACGTGTCCCCAACACCCCCACCTCCCTGTACACATCACGTGTCCCCAACACCCCCACCTCCCTGTACACATCACGTGTCCCCAACACCCCCACCTCCCTGTACACATCACGTGTCCCCTACACCCCCACCTCCCTGTACACATCACGTGTCCCCTACACCCCCACCTCCCTGTACACATCACGTGTCCCCAACCCCCCCACCTCCCTGTACACATCACGTGTCCCCAACCCCCCCACCTCCCTGTACACATCACGTGTCCCCAACCCCCCCACCTCCCTGTACACATCACGTGTCCCCAACACCCCCACCTCCCTGTACACATCACGTGTCCCGTACACCCCCACCTCCCTGTACACATCACGTTTCCCCTACACCCCCATTTCCCTGTACACATCACGTGTCCCCAACCCCACCACCTCCCTGTACACATCACGTGTCCCCAACCCCACCACCTCCCTGTACACATCACGTGTCCCCAACACCCCCACCTCCCTGTACACATCACGTGTCCCCAACACCCCCACCTCCCTGTACACATCACGTGTCCCCAACACCCCCACCTCCCTGTACACATCACGTGTCCCCAACACCCCCACCTCCCTGTACACATCACGTGTCCCCAACACCCCCACCTCCCTGTACACATCACGTGTCCCCTACACCCCCACCTCCCTGTACACATCACGTGTCCCCTACACCCCCACCTCCCTGTACACATCACGTGTCCCCTACACCCCCACCTCCCTGTACACATCACGTGTCCCCTACACCCCCACCTCCCTGTACACATCACGTGTCCCCTACACCCCCACCTCCCTGTACACATCACGTGTCCCCTACACCCCCACCTCCCTGTACACATCACGTGTCCCCTACACCCCCACCTCCCTGTACACATCACGTGTCCCCTACACCCCCACCTCCCTGTACACATCACGTGTCCCCTACACCCCCACCTCCCTGTACACATCACGTGTCCCCAACACCCCCACCTCCCTGTACACATCACGTGTCCCCTACACCCCCACCTCCCTGTACACATCACGTGTCCCCAACACCCCCACCTCCCTGTACACATCACGTGTCCCCAACACCCCCACCTCCCTGTACACATCACGTGTCCCCTACACCCCCACCTCCCTGTACACATCACGTGTCCCCAACACCCCCACCTCCCTGTACACATCACGTGTCCCCTACACCCCCACCTCCCTGTACACATCACGTGTCCCCTACACCCCCACCTCCCTGTACACATCACGTGTCCCCTACACCCCCACCTCCCTGTACACATCACGTGTCCCCTACACCCCCACCTCCCTGTACACATCACGTGTCCCCTACAACCCCACCTCCCTGTACACATCACGTGTCCCCAACACCCCCTCCTGCCTGTACACATCACGTGTCCCCAACCCCCCCACCTCCCTGTACACATCACGTGTCCCCAACACCCCCACCTCTCTGTACACATCACGTGTCCCCTACACCCCCACCTCCCTGTACACATCACGTGTCCCCTACACCCCCATTTCCCTGTACACATCACGTGTCCCCAACCCCACCACCTCCCTGTACACATCACGTGTCCCCAACCCCACCACCTCCCTGTACACATCACGTGTCCCCAACACCCCCACCTCCCTGTACACATCACGTGTCCCCAACACCCCCACCTCCCTGTACACATCACGTGTCCCCAACACCCCCACCTCCCTGTACACATCACGTGTCCCCAACACCCCCACCTCCCTGTACACATCACGTGTCCCCAACACCCCCACCTCCCTGTACACATCACGTGTCCCCAACACCCCCACCTCCCTGTACACATCACGTGTCCCCTACACCCCCACCTCCCTGTACACAACATGTGTCCCCCAACACCCCCACCTCCCTATACACATCACGTGTCCCCTACACCCCCACCTCCCTATACACATCACGTGTCCCCAACACCCCCACCTCCCTATGTACATTACATGTCCTCACACCCCCATGTGCCCCTTATACTGCTCATCATCTCCCTATGTACATTACATGTGCCCCTTATACTGCTCATCATCTCCCTATGTACATTACATGTCCTCACACCCCCATGTGCCCCTTATACTGCTCATCATCTCCCTATGTACAATACATGTCCTCACACCCCCATGTGCCCCTTATACTGCTCATCATCTCCCTATGTACATTACATGTCCTCACACCCCCATGTGCCCCTTATACCGCTCATCGTCTCCCCTATGTACATTACATGTCCTCACACCCCCATGTGCCCCTTATACCGCTCATCGTCTCCCCTATGTACATTACATGTCCTCACACCCCCATGTGCCTCTTATACCGCTCATCGTCTCCCCTATGTACATTACATGTCCTCACACCCCCATGTGCCTCTTATACCGCTCATCATCTCCCTATGTACATTACATGTCCTCACACCCCCATGTGCCCCCTATAGCGCTCATCATCTCCCTATGTACATTACATGTCCTCACACCCCCATGTGCCCCTTATACTGCTCATCATCTCCCCTATGTACATTACATGTCCTCACACCCCCATGTGCCTCTTTTATACCGCTCATCATCTCCCTATGTACATTACATGTCCTCACACCCCCATGTGCCCCTTATACTGCTCATCATCTCCCTATGTACATTGCATGTCCTCACACCCCCATGTTCCCCCTATACCGCTCATCATCTCCCCTATGTACATTACATGTGCCCCTTATACTGCTCATCATCTCCCCTATGTACATTACATGTCCTCACACCCCCATGTGCCCCTTATACTGCTCATCATCTCCCTATGTACATTTCATGTCCTCACACCCCCATGTGCCCCTCCTACTGCTCATCATCTCCCCTATGTACATTACATGTCCTCACACCCCCATGTGCCCCTAATACTGCTCATCATCTCCCTATGTACATTACATGTCCTCACACCCCCATGTGCCCCCTATATCGCTCATCATCTCCCTATGTACATTACATATCCTCACACCCCCATGTGCCCCTTATACTGCTCATCATCTCCCCTATATACATTACATGTCCTCACACCCCCATGTGCCCCTTATACCGCTCATCATCTCCCCTATCTGAATTACATGTCCTCACACCCCCATGTGCCTCTTATACTGCTCAGTACATTACATGTCCTCACACCCCCATGTGCCTCTTATACTGCTCATCACCTCCCTATGTACATTACATGTCCTCACACCCCCATGTGCCCCTTATACTGCTCATCATCTCCCTATGTACATTACATGTCCTCACACTCCCATGTGCCCCCTATACCGCTCATCATCTCCCCTATGTACATTACATGTCCTCACACCCCCATGTGCCCCTTATACTGCTCATCATCTCCCCTATATACATTACATGTCCTCACACCCCCATGTGCCCCTTATACTGCTCATCATCTCCCCTATATACATTACATGTCCTCACACCCCCATGTGCCTCTTATACTGCTCAGTACATTACATGTCCTCACACCCCCATGTGCCCCTTATACTGCTCATCACCTCCCTATGTACATTACATGTGCCCCTTATACTGCTCATCATCTCCCCTATGTACATTACATGTCCTCACACCCCCATGTGCCCCTTATACTGCTCATCACCTCCCTATGTACATTACATGTCCTCACACCCCCATGTGCCCCCTATACTGCTCATCATCTCCCTATGTACATTACATGTCCTCACACCCCCATGTGCCCCTTATACTGCTCATCATCTCCCTATGTACATTACATGTCCTCACACCCCCATGTGTCCCTTATACTGCTCATCATCTCCCCTATGTACATTACATGTCCTCACACCCCCATGTGTCCCTTATACTGCTCATCATCTCCCCTATGTACATTACATGTCCTCACACCCCCATGTGCCCCTTATACTGCTCATCACCTCCCTATGTACATTACATGTCCTCACACCCCCATGTTCCCCTTATACTGCTCATCACCTCCCTATGTACATTACATGTGCCCCTTATACTGCTCATCACCTCCCTATGTACATTACATGTCCTCACAACCCCATGTGCCCCTTATACTGCTCATCATCTCCCTATGTACATTACATGTCCTCACACCCCCATGTGCCCCTTATACTGCTCATCATCTCCCTATGTACATTACATGTCCACACACCCCCATGTGCCCCTTATACTGCTCATCACCTCCCTATGTACATTACATGTCCTCACACCCCCATGTGCCCCTTATACTGCTCATCATCTCCCCTATGTTCATTACATGTCCTCACACCCCCATGTGCCCCCTATACTGCTCATCACCTCCCTATGTACATTACATGTCCTCACACCCCCATGTGCCCCTTTTCTACTTCAGGGTCCATAGGGGGTCCACAGGGTTGACCTTGGGGTATAGGTTGGGAACCAAATCCGGGCACCACGCAGTTAAAGCTTTTAGCTCCCAGGATGCACTGGGTCCACTCTCCCTATAACCCCACCCCCAAGCCAGAGGCACCTCAGTTTAAGTTGGTGCCCGGCCGGAGTCGGGTCACCGTTAGCGCAGGGGGAGCTGATTAGCAGCCCCTAAGCTTTATTTTATTTTTTTAGGGACAAAGTTTTTTCCATGGACTTTGGACTCTTCAGAGTGGCAGCGTCGGACTGTCCATAGGACGTCTAAGCTGCCGCTCCGTCACCCCGCTGGCGCTGAGACGCCAGTACAGATCTGGGGATCTCAGCGGGACCCCAGAGTCTGTACTAGCCGGACTCTGTGGGCGCCCAGGACTGCTGCCGGATCCACGGGGAGCAGGTAAGGTCGCGGATCACCGCTTGCGGTGATCCGCGCATTTCAAATGCAGTCCTGTGCCTCCGGTCTCAGGGGACAGACCGGAGGCGCCGGCAGTGGCGGCGGGCCCCCCATACCCCGTGTGTCCACTAGACCACCAGGGACTTAACGATCGGTGCAGGGAGCCGGCGTCCTGGGGGTTAATAGCCGGCCAGGGGAGGCAGCCTTCCCTGTTACAGCGGCTCCTCCCCTCAGCTCAGCGCGCCTTTCAGTATCCATAGTCTGGCGTCGCTGAGCTGCTTCCTCCGCGGGCCACGCTTCTTCTGAGGTCTCCAGCGGCCATTTTATCTCTGTGGTGCAGCAGAAATCTCTCAGGATGGCAGTGAGTCCAGTCCCCCTGCGTACCTCACCATCAGGTCAGTGTACACAGCGCTGTAGCCTTCCCAGACACTGAATCTGGGCAGTTGAATGCAGTGTAATAGTGCAGTATATTATATGACATGTTTATGTATATATGTATATATCTGCATTGTATGTGACTTATGCTAGTGCTGACTGTACTTTATTCTCTCACCTGTCAGTGTATATCTATCCCTTTTCTTTATCTGCCCTAATACAGCTGTACTTAGGGTGGTTCTGAGACCTCACATTTATATACTTGTTAATATTTGTGTGGTTTGTCACATACTGTTGCGTGCTGCACGTTGCCATATTTTAGATGGAACTGTGTGTTGCATACGCTGAAAATGGGTCCCTGCAGCTAATTTTTGGCATCAGTCAGGACCAGTATAGTGCTGCTTAATATTTCCGCCAAGATTGGTCAGATATGTCTGACCAGGAGATGGAGCGTTATACTGCACCCATTTTTACTATCCTGCAAGTCATGTGCTGCAGGTGTTAGTGCGGAGGATTTGACTCATAAAGGGTTCTGTATGTGGCGTCATCAGGTGCCGGCCTCTTTCACGACCTCCTTGGGCGGTTTGTTTTCTCGGGATCCTCTCAATTGCGGATCGCCGGGCGGGCCCCATTGTTGTACCTCACTTGGGGTTACTTCACCATACTGCCCTTTTCATCTCAGGGTATCTCGCAGCTTCTTGCACTCTTCCCCAGTGACACAGACTATCACTCCCTACAGGGGTTTTTCGCAGTATATGAATTCCCCCTGGTGCCACAATAGTCTGTCATTCCCCTTGCAGGGATTACCACAACAGCCACCCTGGGTGGATGTCGTTTTCTACGAAACGCTAATTGGCGTGGTTGACGCCCTGTGGTTACTTCCCAGTTGGCTCTGCCGTGAACTGGGTACTGTTCGGGGCTCTTTCCCTCTTACACGGGGGGGAAGCCTATTTCAGGTATTATTATCCCTGCTTTAGGGCTGGTAGCAGGTCCATTCTGGTTAGAGTGAATGTTGACCTGCACCTGTATCATACACCCTCAGTATTGCGTGCCTTCGGGTTCCCTGTTGCTGACTAGCGGGTGGATCGCATAGCGGGACTCTGGCTGTTGCCAGATAGGAGGTGTTACAACAGTGTTTGGCCTCCTGTCCCAAATTCCCTGAGGGTCATCACGAGCCCTTCCTGGGGGGGGATGGGCGTGTTACTCGTCTGATTACAGACGTTACTACGCCTCCCATTCCTGCGTGGTCGGATTCTTCGGATCCGTAGGTGGTAACTCTGCCTGAAATCAGTATACTTGCTTTCAGGAGTTGTTACCCATCCTACCATGGCTATAGCATGGTTGGTTAATACTATTGCATATTGGGTTGATGCATTTGTAACGTTTTTTCCCCTCCAACACGTCGGGGGTTCAAATGTATTTGGTCGCTCACGTAATATATGCTGTTGTCATAGGTGGAAATGCCTATATTGGATACCAGTCTCCTAACTTTCAGAGTTCCGGCTGCGACTGTATCCTCCGTAATACCCTATGGCTGCGCTCTGGGAATGCAGAGGTGCAGATACCATCTTTAGGGTTGATATTGTTTGGTCCTGACCTTGACAAGATTGTAGTAACATTGGCAGTATTACTAACGACAAGTTTACCGCTTTCAGCTATGCCCACTACAAGGCCTCAGACTAAGTCTGTTAAGTCTTTTTTGTCCTCTGGGTCAGCCTAAAGGTCTGTTTCTTCGTAGACTGTCGGCATCTACAAGGGCCGACATATCCAGTACCGAGCAGGCCTGGACTGCCAGCCGATCCTGCTTCTGAACCTACGGATATCTCTTCAGCCTGACGGGACAGGCCTACAACTGGGAGATACCGATTTTCTCAGTTCGCCCGGTATTAGTGTCAAGTTGCCGCGGCTACGTGGGTAGGAGGGTACGCCCTCTTTACAAGGGCCTTACAGATCCAGAAAGCTATGCAGTTGTTGCGGTAAGCGGAGCTAATTAGGCCATCCCCACTATCTCAGTGAGGGACTGGTTGTTCTGTTTTCTTTCTGGTGCGGTGGCTGAATGGTCCTCTTTGGCCTATTCTCTGTCTCAATTCCCTGAACCAGTTCCTAAAGCTACCTGGGCTCAGGAGGAAATCCCTATGCTCCATCATACGATGTTTGGAACCTGGGGACTTTATGGTATCACTGGATATACAGGACGCGTGCCTACGGGTACTTACAGCAAACCTCAGCCCATGCTGAGGAGAGGTCTCTGTATCACAGCAACACTTACAATTTTTCGGGCTCTGCCTGTTGGGACTGTCCTCAGCCCCACAGGGGTTTACCAGCGTTTTGGATTTTCTGACAGTTCTTCTGTTCAGTATATCCCAATGCTCCTGTACCTGGACGGCCTCCTGCTCTTAGCGGGATCACCGGGGTACTTTACGGCCAGGTCAGGATGACTGTGGCTTCTTCAGGGTGCAGACGTTTAATCAACGGGGAAAAAGTCCTCCCTGCATCCCTCTCTGGGTATTCTTCATCTAGGATCCCTGCTGGATTCTCAGAATCTGAGAATTCTTCTGGCGTAAGACGGAATCTCCTCTCTTCCATTAGGAGTACATGGTTGTCTGCGCAGTCGACAGATGTCTTTACACTCTGGGATGCATGGTGGAATGGGATCAGTTCCATTCCATGCCTTTCCATAATTGGCTCATCTCCAGATGGAACGAGTTTTTTTCTGTCGGATAACTGTTCAAACGATGATGCTCTCTCCGGAGGCAAGTCGGTCCCTGTCCGGGTGGCTATGGCCATCTCGTCCAGGGTTTTCTTTGCTATGGACAGTGTCTGGATCGAATCCTTTTCAGTGCAGTTGGACGTCTGTCGATTCCACCCTGTCAATTAACTTACTCTGGCATAACTCTTGTTTCCCGGTGAACCTGAAAAGGTTCAGTCCGACAGGGTCAGGACAGTGGCTTCCTTTTTAGCAACACTGTTCGTTGAGTGGCAATGACAGGTATGTCACATATTCGGACATAGTCCGAGGGTCTCCTCCCGACCATCTCGGCAGCGTTCATTTCAGGAGCTCTCCATTGGGAAGCGGGAGTCCTCAGCCGTCACGACGTGCATCCCGGGGACTAGTCTCTTCCCCAAGAGAGGTTTCATCTCCTGGTGAGCAGGGGGGGCCCCCCTGAGGTGACCCTCATGGCCTTCTGACTTTATCACACTATGGTGTTACAGTTCAGCTCTGGGGATACTGAAGCAACCTTCAGCGACTCTTTGTCGGTGAAGTGGTCCTTCCACTTTGTGTACCTGTGTTCTCCGGTCTCCCTTCTTCCTCGAGGTCTTTGGAAGTGTTTTCAATCGAGGCGGAGATGCTTTCCTGCTGGTGGCTCCTGATTGCCCCAGATGTCAGGGGTACTTGGATCTTCGGAGTCTCTACATCGATACTCCATCCCTGATGCTTCACTGCCCGGACCTGTTGTCTCAGGGTCCTTGGTTTTGCCTTGGACCTGGGTCGTTTGTCTTTGACTGTGTCCTTACAGTGGTCTTACGGCTTCCCTGGCTTTGTCATCGTTGGAATGATTAGAGCACATGGATCAGCTTTTGCTGGGACCTACCACAAACTGTGGCAGCCATAAATCTTATGGTATTGTACCTGTCGATACAATCCTCCGGTGTCCAGGATTTCCAGATATTCTGGCATTCCTTCCGGCTGGCTTGGGTTTCACACTTGGCCTGGTCTTCCTGACAGTGCGGATCTCTACACTGTCAGTATGGTTAAGATATGGAATTGCTCCACTCTGGTATCCAGTTCATCCTTTGGAGTGTTTTCTTGATTATGCCTCCATTTGTCCTCCCTAGGGACTCCTTGGGAGTATGTAGTGGTTCTTCGTTACCTCCGGGGACAGTCAATGGAACCGCTGGTTGTGATAGCCATTACATGGTCTATTGCTTAGGCTCTCTCTTTCTCTCAGGGTGTTTATATCAACCAGGAGAGTGTCTGAATTGGGAGCGTTCTCATGTGGCTCCCTCTTCTGGAGGGCATCATGTCAGGGTGGGAGTTGCTCTCGCCCTGTGTTTCTTCTTAGTGGTTTTCAGGTTCCATATTATTCTGGAACTTATGGTACGGCCATTCTGTCCCCAGTTCTCTCGGCTGGTGTGGCCTCATTGACTGTGGTCTGGCGTCTTTGGATTTATGTGATCCGTTCAGGTTCCTTACGGAAATCGGACTCCTTATTGGTGGTCTGAGATATCTGGTTTTCACAGGAAAGGATGGCCGGCCTATAACCAAATGTTGGCTGGATGGCCTCGTAGGTCTTCCTCAGGGGCCTACCCATGGGTAGGCCTTCCTGTTGTTGATGCTTGTTTTTTCTCGGGCCATGTGACCCTCGTGTGCGGCTCGCTGTGGCACCTCGGCTGTTTTGCCTTACTAGGTGGCCACGTGGTCTTCTGTCCACACCTTTTTAAGGTTCTAGGCATTGGTTTCCTTTGCCTCTCAGGATGCTTCCTTTTTGGCGACGGATTCTCCTCTCAGCACAGGAGCGTCCCCACCCTTGGTTGAACTGCTTTGGGACATCCCCAAGGTCAACCCTGTGGACCCCCTATGGACCCTGAAGTAGAAAACAAGAGATATGGTAAGAACTTACCTTTGTTGTCTCTGTTTCTACGAAGTCCATAGGGTCCACAGGGCGCCCGCCCTGACGCACCTGGCTTCATATGGGCTGTGTGGCTGGTCACCGGTTTTCCGTCTCCCATTTCGGTGAGTATGGTTATTGAGTGTTCCAGTTTTCTCTCTCTTTTTCTCTCCTCCTCCGGCCTTTGGCTACTTACAAACTGAGGTGCCTCTGGCTTGGGGGTGGGGTTATAGGGAGAGTGGACCCAGTGCATCCTGGGAGCTAAAAGCTTTAACTGCGTGGTGCCCGGATTTGGTTCCCAACCTATACCCCAAGGTCAACCCTGTGGACCCTATGGACTTCGTAGAAACAGAGATAACAAAGGTAAGTTCTTACCATATCTCTTGTTATACTGCTCATCACCTCCCTTATGTACATTTCATGTCCTCACACCCCCATGTGCTCCTTATACTGCTCATCATCTCCCCTATGTACATTACATGTCCTCACACCCCCATGTGCCTCTTATACCGCTCATCATCTCCCTATGTACGTTACATGTCCTCACACCCCGATGTGCCCCTTATACTGCTCATCATCTCCCCTATGTACAATACATGTCCTCACACCCCCATGTGCCCCTTATACTGCTCATCATCTCCCCTATATACATTACATGTCCTCACACCCCCATGTGCCCCTTATACTGCTCATCATCTCCCTATGTACATTACATGTCCTCACACCCCCATGTGCCCCTTATACTGCTCATCATCTCCCTATGTACGTTACATGTCCTCACACCCCCATGTGCCCCTTATACTGCTCATCACCTCCCTATGTACATTACATGTGCCCCTTATACTGCTCATCATCTCCCTATGTACAATACATGTCCTCACACCCCGATGTGCCCCTTATACTGCTCATCATCTCCCTATGTACATTACATGTCATCCCACCCCCATGTGCCCCTTATACTGCTCTTCATCTCCCTTATGTACATTTCATGTCCTCACACCCCCATGTGCCCCCTATACAGCTCATCATCTCCCCTATGTACATTACATGTCCTCACACCCCCATGTGCCCCCTATACCGCTCATCATCTCCCCTATGTACATTACATCTCCTCACACCCCCATGTGCCCCCTATACCGCTCATCTTCTCCCCTATGTACATTACATGTCCTCACACCCCCATGTGCCCCCTATACCGCTCATCATCTCCTCTATGTACTTTACATGTCCTCACACCCCCATGTGCCTCTTATACTGCTCATCATCTCCCTATGTACAATACATGTCCTCACACCCCCATGTGCCCCTTATACTGCTCATCATCTCCCTATGTACATTACATGTCCTCACACCCCCATGTGCCCCTTATACTGCTCATCATCTCCCTATGTACATTACATGTCCTCACACCCCCATGTGCCCCTTATACTGCTCATCATCTCCCTATGTACATTACATGTCCTCACACCCCCATGTGCCCCTTATACTGCTCATCATCTCCCTATGTACATTACATGTCCTCACACCCCCATGTGCCCCTTATACTGCTCATCATCTCCCTATGTACATTACATGTCCTCACACCCCCATGTGCCCCTTATACTGCTCATCATCTCCCTATGTACATTACATGTCCTCACACCCCCATGTGCCCCTTATACTGCTCATCATCTCCCTATGTACATTACATGTCCTCACACCCCCATGTGCCCCTTATACTGCTCATCATCTCCCTATGTACATTACATGTCCTCACACCCCCATGTGCCCCTTATACTGCTCATCATCTCCCCTATGTACATTACATGTCCTCACACCCCCATGTGCCTCTTATACTGCTCATCATCTCCCTATGTACATTACATGTCCTCACACCCCCATGTGCCTCTTATACTGCTCATCATCTCCCTATGTACATTACATGTCCTCACACCCCCATGTGCCCCTTATACTGCTCATCATCTCCCCTATGTACATTACATGTCCTCACACCCCCATGTTCCCCTTATACTGCTCATCATCTCCCTATGTACATTACATGTGCCCCTTATACTGCTCATCATCTCCCTTATGTACATTTCATGTCCTCACACCCCCATGTGCCCCTTATACTGCTCATCATCTCCCCTATGTACATTACATGTCCTCACACCCCCATGTGCCTCTTATACTGCTCATCATCTCCCTATGTACATTACATGTCATCCCACCCCCATGTGCCCCTTATACTGCTCTTCATCTCCCTTATGTACATTTCATGTCCTCACACCCCCATGTGCCCCCTATACAGCTCATCATCTCCCCTATGTACATTACATGTCCTCACACCCCCATGTGCCCCCTATACCGCTCATCATCTCCCCTATGTACATTACATCTCCTCACACCCCCATGTGCCCCCTATACCGCTCATCTTCTCCCCTATGTACATTACATGTCCTCACACCCCCATGTGCCCCCTATACCGCTCATCATCTCCCCTATGTACTTTACATGTCCTCACACCCCCATGTGCCTCTTATACTGCTCATCATCTCCCTATGTACAATACATGTCCTCACACCCCCATGTGCCCCTTATACTGCTCATCATCTCCCTATGTACATTACATGTCCTCACACCCCCATGTGCCCCTTATACTGCTCATCATCTCCCTATGTACATTACATGTCCTCACACCCCCATGTGCCCCTTATACTGCTCATCATCTCCCTATGTACATTACATGTCCTCACACCCCCATGTGCCCCTTATACTGCTCATCATCTCCCTATGTACATTACATGTCCTCACACCCCCATGTGCCCCTTATACTGCTCATCATCTCCCTATGTACATTACATGTCCTCACACCCCCATGTGCCCCTTATACTGCTCATCATCTCCCTATGTACATTACATGTCCTCACACCCCCATGTGCCCCTTATACTGCTCATCATCTCCCTATGTACATTACATGTCCTCACACCCCCATGTGCCCCTTATACTGCTCATCATCTCCCTATGTACATTACATGTCCTCACACCCCCATGTGCCCCTTATACTGCTCATCATCTCCCCTATGTACATTACATGTCCTCACACCCCCATGTGCCTCTTATACTGCTCATCATCTCCCTATGTACATTACATGTCCTCACACCCCCATGTGCCTCTTATACTGCTCATCATCTCCCTATGTACATTACATGTCCTCACACCCCCATGTGCCCCTTATACTGCTCATCATCTCCCCTATGTACATTACATGTCCTCACACCCCCATGTTCCCCTTATACTGCTCATCATCTCCCTATGTACATTACATGTGCCCCTTATACTGCTCATCACCTCCCTATGTACATTACATGTCCTCACACCCCCATGTGCCCCTTATACTGCTCATCATCTCCCTATGTACATTACATGTCCTCTCAACCCCATGTGCCCCTTATACTGCTCATCACCTCCCCTATGTACATTACATGTCCTCACACCCCCATGTGCCCCTTATACTGCTCATCACCTCCCCTATGTACATTACATGTCCTCACACCCCCATGTGCCCCTTATACTGCTCATCATCTCCCTATGTACATTACATGTCCTCACACCCCCATGTGCCCCTTATACTGCTCATCTCCTCCCTATGTACATTACATGTCCTCACACCCCCATGTGCCCCTTATACTGCTCATCATCTCCCTTATGTACATTTCATGTCCTCACACCCCCATGTGCTCTTTATACTGCTCATCATCTCCCTATGTACATTACATGTCCTCACACCCCCATGTTCCCCTTATACTGCTCATCATCTCCCTATGTACATTACATGTCCTCACACCCCCATGTGCCCCTTATACTGCTCATCATCTCCCCTATGTACATTACATGTCCTCACACCCCCATGTGCCCCCTATACTGCTCATCATCTCCCTATGTACATTACATGTCCTCACACCCCCATGTGCCCCTTATACTGCTCATCATCTCCTCTATGTACATTACATGTCCTCACACCCCCATGTTCCCCTTATACTGCTCATCATCTCCCTATGTACATTACATGTCCTCACACCCCCATGTGCCCCTTATACTGCTCATCATCTCCCTATGTACATTACATGTCCTCACACCCCCATGTGCCTCTTATACTGCTCATCACCTCCCCTATGTACATTACATGTCCTCACACCCCCATGTGCCCCTTATACTGCTCATCATCTCCCTATGTACATTACATGTCCTCACACCCCCATGTGCCCCTTATACTGCTCATCTCCTCCCTATGTACATTACATGTCCTCACACCCCCATGTGCCCCTTATACTGCTCATCATCTCCCTATGTACGTTACATGTCCTCACACTCCCATGTGCCTCTTATACTGCCTGTTACCCCACACATGCACATTACTTGTCCTGAAACCCCCATCTGTTTGAAAAATGACATTTAGGATCTGATTGGTTGATACTTTCTCCATCCACTTTTTCTCTCTGCGAAGCTTAGTACATAGGTCCTGATTTATTATGGAACACTTGCAATCGCAGCTGCAATTATGCACTGAGACCCACTGCGAAATTATTCTAAAGTTTGTAATCGCATTGCCGTCGCAGCCTAACATAACAGTCGCTCACTTTACCTTACTTACATCCGTAATATATTGCAAGTCTGCGAAACCATCGGTAACATCAAGTTCATCGGAGCTTCACGCACAATTACTACAGGTCTGACCTCCAAAACGGTCACTTCCTGTCAATCATTCTACGTTGGGTCTGTGTGGACACTGCGATCTCAGTGAAACCTATGTGCAATTCATGGGCAGTGCGCAACAATTCGCCGTCTGCGAGCGTAATTGCAGTTGCGATCTGTAATGAATCAGGTCCTAGACACCTGTATTACTGTCCTGTACTGTCCTGTTCTTAATTGGGGTTTTTTGCTGTGTGGGTGGGGTACTCTGCCAGTAGGGAGGAGGAGGAAGGTCGCCTCTGGGGAGCTTTACCCTGCCCGCCTGTCTATGGGGTATATACAATGTGTGTGTGTGTGTGTATGTGTGTGTGTGTATATATTAGGGATGTGCAGGCTCGGTTCTACTCGGTTCCGTTCGTTTTTTTTTACCGAATCTTATTGGCTATCCAAAACTCGTGACAGCTGATACCCAATAAGATTCGGTAAAAAAAAAACGAACGGAACCGAGTAGAACCGAGCCTGCACATCCCTAATATATATATATATATATATATATATATATATATATATATATATATATATATATATACATATACATATACATACATACATACATATATATATAGAGCGCAAAGGGTCGCAGGCGACACTCGGAAATAAATGCCAGTACACAGCTGGTTAATCAAATGTCAACGTTTCAAGTCTTTAATGGTCTCGTCGTCAGGATAAAATATAAACAATGTCACTAACCTTATATACCCAGCACCGCAGACGCCGGACCTCCCCACAGGCGCATACAAATGACGTCATGTCCGGGAGACCCGTCGCCTAGGTAACAATAACAACATATAGTGAAAACGTCATCATAAGACCTGAACAGTATGCTTAATCAAATATTACAGAAGATAGGCAGCTCTGATCCATCGTAAATCAATTCTGTTAATAATAGTAAAACACAGTAATAATATACAATCCTACCATGCGTGATCTATACAAAACAGTGTAGTCCTAGGCTTTCATTTAAGCCTCTAGGTGACAGTGTTCCCAACCTATGGATCCACTGGGCTTCGCAACGCAGAAGCTTACCAGACCGATCGCCTCTACGTATAGAGTCCGGAATATGATCTATCAACATAAAACGTAAGGTAGAAAGACCATGTTTCATATGTAAAAAATGCCTAGCAACAGGCTTGTCGCTATAACCATTCTCTAAGGCTGATTTAATAGCCGAGCGGTGAATAGCCATCCGTTCTCTTATAGTCCTCTCCGTCTTGCCAACGTAGCTTAGTCCACAAGGACAAGTGATCAGATAAATCACAAATTTGGTAAGGCAAGTCAATCTATATTTGACATTCAATAGTTTACCGCTGAGAGGATGTCTACAGGAACTGCCTGTGCTCATATAGCGACATGTGAGGCAGTTCAAACACCTAAAGCAACCTGGTTTTAAAGACAAAAAGCTGGAGGTAGAGCTCTGTTTCATGCAAATGTCAGTAATATCAGTACGCATAATCATATCTTTTATATTAGGTCCCCTAGAATAACAAGACATGAAACGCTTATTCTGTAAATTCAGTGCAGAATCTGATTGCACTATGGGCCATAAATTCTTAGTGACCTAACTGATTTTAGTACTAAGGGGATGATAATGGTTCACCCAGGGTATATAAGTTTGTGACTCATCCCTTACTTTCTTAGAGAACAACTGTTCCCTTGAAAGAGATAAAGCTCTATTCTTGGCCTTAATAAGACCCTCATAATTATAACCCAGTTGTATAAATTTATTAACCATCTCATTAATGTGATACTCTGCCTTTCTCCTGTCACTGCAGATCCGTACTGCCCATATAAATTGTGAGTATGGAAGCCCATACTTACAAGGTTTTCCGGATGCGTAATGGGGTCGAATGTGGCCCCCTCTTACGCTAATTCTTTTATGCTTGTTGCTGAGAAGGAGATCTTTTTTAGCAATCCAGATATAAGAGCGCACATTGTGACATATTGTCGATACATCGACGATATTTTTATAATTTGGCCGGGATCTCAACAACAATTGATCGATTTTATTCAACAGCATAATGATACCACCAGTCCTATTAAGTTTACCTATCAGATTGACGCACACACGGTCAATTTTCTAGATGTTGAAGTAACTTTAACTGAGGGACATCTTAGCACTTGTCTATATCGGAAGTCTACTGATCGTAATACATTGCTTCATGCTAGCAGCTGCCATCCAAAACCTTGTAAGTATGGGCTTCCATACTCACAATTTATATGGGCAGTACGGATCTGCAGTGACAGGAGAAAGGCAGAGTATCACATTAATAAATTTATACAACTGGGTTAGAATTATGAGGGTCTTATTAAGGCCAAGAATAGAGCTTTATCTCTTTCAAGGGAACAGTTGTTCTCTAAGAAAGTAAGGGATGAGTCACAAACTTATATACCCTGGGTGAACCATTATCATCCCCTTAGTACTAAAATCAGTTAGGTCACTAAGAATTTATGGCCCATAGTGCAATCAGATTCTGCACTGAATTTACAGAATAAGCGTTTCATGTCTTGTTATTCTAGGGGACCTAATATAAAAGATATGATTATGCGTACTGATATTACTGACATTTGCATGAAACAGAGCTCTACCTCCAGCTTTTTGTCTTTAAAACCAGGTTGCTTTAGGTGTTTGAACTGCCTCACATGTCGCTATATGAGCACAGGCAGTTCCTGTAGACATCCTCTCAGCGGTAAACTATTGAATGTCAAATATAGATTGACTTGCCTTACCAAATTTGTGATTTATCTGATCACTTGTCCTTGTGGACTAAGCTACGTTGGCAAGACGGAGAGGACTATAAGAGAACGGATGGCTATTCACCGCTCGGCTATTAAATCAGCCTTAGAGAATGGTTATAGCGACAAGCCTGTTGCTAGGCATTTTTTACATATGAAACATGGTCTTTCTACCTTACGTTTTATGTTGATAGATCATATTCCGGACTCTATACGTAGAGGCGATCGGTCTGGTAAGCTTCTGCGTTGCGAAGCCCAGTGGATCCATAGGTTGGGAACACTGTCACCTAGAGGCTTAAATGAAAGCCTAGGACTACACTGTTTTGTATAGATCACGCATGGTAGGATTGTATATTATTACTGTGTTTTACTATTATTAACAGAATTGATTTACGATGGATCAGAGCTGCCTATCTTCTGTAATATTTGATTAAGCATACTGTTCAGGTCTTATGATGACGTTTTCACTATATGTTGTTATTGTTAGCTAGGCGACGGGTCTCCCGGACATGACGTCATTTGTATGCGCCTGTGGGGAGGTCCGGCATCTGCGGTGCTGGGTATATAAGGTTAGTGACATTGTTTATATTTTATCCTGATGACGAGACCATTAAAGTCTTGAAACGTTGACATTCGATTAACCAGCTGTGTACTGGCATTTATTTCCGAGTGCCGCCTGCGACCCTTTGCTACATGTTGGATCCTGGCTGTGGATACCTAGGAGGGCACCGGTTATTGGTATTATTTTTGGAAGGGAGTGCTGCTCACCTGCATTGTGAATATATATATATATATATATATATATCTCTCTGCATATTAACTTTATTTATGTTACAGGTTACTAGACAGATGACCGCCTCCTGTCTGTGGTCTGTATCGCACCCACTGTATCTAAAGAAGAATAAGCTGTATATGGGTAAAAATAAATCGGATATTGTTGAGGGATTTGTAAGACAGTTGCAGGCAATGTGATATCACTTCTTATGTGTAATGGCTGTGCACCCCCGCCCCCGATGCCCACAAACACCCCTCGTGCCTAATGTCTCACTAGCTAATAAGAGGGTTTAGTCAATGATTTATGAGGATATATCTTTTTTTTTTAAATAATAAATATATAATATATGTTGTTTCTTTTTTAACTATATGTGGATTTTTTTCTAAAGTTCTGTTCTGCCGCACCCTGAAGTAAGTGAGGCTTTTCTGGACATTAAAGGGTAGTAATCTGTACGTGATCACATTGCTAAAATCTGATTGGCTTATGTCCAAGAAATCTGTGATGTGATGACACAAGTGCAGCCATTGCTTTTACCCCAACTTGTGTGTGGCGGAGGGCGTGTGGCAGAGGGCGTGTGGCTGACGGTGATGAGCTCATTAGGAAGGTCAGCGTATACTGAAATTACAATTGAATGAGGTGATTGATCATTTTAAACTTTTTGACATAACAATTATCAGATTGCTTGGTAGAATTACTAATTGTACCTATTATTATTATCATTGTATCTTATCATGCCACTAATTTTGCAGCGCTGTACAGAGACTATTCTCATTGTGCCATATAAATGTTGTGCTAGCCCACTTTAATCTAACCTATAAGCAAATCCCCAATTCATTGTTTTAAAGATATGAAATGATTTAAAAGTGATTTATAACTAGCCCTCAACAATGTACTGACAATTTCCAGAACAGGAAACTCAGGTGATTTTAATATTGTGGAAACGGGTACATTATTTTGTGTCTTTTCCAGGTGGTTACACCTTGTCACAGAGGACCTTGTGTTCTGCCCCCCCGTCATCTAAAGAGCGTCCTCTGATGAAATGGCTTCTGCTGCTCATCCCAGTTGCCACATTTGGCCTGGGCACCTGGCAGGTAAACTCTTGCTTGTATTGTAAACCAGACCTGTGTACTATGAGTGACCTAAAAAGAGCAAAGTCCCCCTATGGCCCCTATGCTGTGGGAGAAAGAAGAATTTAGTGCAAATGGCGGCTGCAAAGAGTAACGTTATCAGCGGTTATTAGCGGCTTCCTTTTCCTCAGCGGAGCTGTGACATATGTGGAAGCTACTCGGGAGCGAGTATTGAGGACTTAGGGGTGTATAAGATCCTGTGTAAAAAGGACTTTACATTAGAAATGACAAATCCTTGTTGAATCAACGTAAATGATGCCCTCTTTATGTGTTTGCATAAAAAGATTGATAAACAAAATCCCCAAAAGGTTACAATGTGTAAGCCAGAGGTGACCAACCAGTCCGAGCCAAAGAGCCAAAAACTATCTGTAGTTAAGCTAGAGCTGATGGCATACGTGCGCAAAAATGGGGCGTGGCCTAGCTGTCACAAGGTCACGCCCCATTTTTGTGCGCACACATTTGGTATGACATTTGCAGGAGCATTACCTTGTGTCACTCCCCCCGCACATTGAAAATACACAATATACATAAACTTCCCAATATAATTTTTTCACTGTTGAAGTGAAAGAAAAAGCCAGAGCAGTATAGAAAACATTGACATAGCCACGTTCACATAAACTACACAGAAACCAGCCAGAGCCACATAAACTACACAGAAACCAGCCACGTTCACATAAACTACACAGAAACCAGCCAGAGCCACATAAACTACACAGAAACCAGCCACGTTCACATAAACTACACAGAAACCAGCCACGTTCACATAAACTACACAGAAACCAGCCAGAGCCACATAAACTATACAGAAACCAGCCACGTTCACATAAACTACACAGAAACCAGCCACGTTCACATAAACTACACAGAAACCAGCCAGATCCACATAAAATACACAGAAACCAGCCAGATCCACATATAATACACAGAAACCAGCCAGATCCACATAAAATACACAGAAACCAGCCAGATCCACATAAAATACACAGAAACCAGCCAGATCCACTTAAAATACACAGAAACCAGCCATAACCACATAATACACAGAAACCAGCCAGATCCACAGAAAATACACAGAAACCAACCAGAGCCACATAAAATACACAGAAACCAGCCAGATCCACACATAATACACAGAAACCAGCCAGATCCACACATAATACACAGAAACCAGCCAGATCCACACATAATACACAGAAACCAGCCAGATCCACACATAATACACAGAAACCAGCCAGATCCACACATAATACACAGAAACCAGCCAGAACCACATATAATACACAGAAACCAGCCAGATCCACAGAAAATACACAGAAACCAACCAGAGCCACATAAAATACACAGAAACCAGCCAGATCCACATATAATACACAGAAACCAGCCAGATCCACACATAATACACAGAAACCAGCCAGATCCACACATAATACACAGAAACCAGCCAGATCCACACATAATACACAGAAACCAGCCAGATCCACACATAATACACAGAAACCAGCCAGAACCACATATAATACACAGAAACCAGCCAGATCCACAGAAAATACACAGAAACCAGCCAGATCCACATATAATACACAGAAACCAGCCCGATCCACAGAAAATACGCAGAAACCAGCCCAATCCACATAATACACAGAAACCAGCCAGATCCACATAATACACAGAAACCAGCCAGATCCACATATAATACACAGAAACCAGCCAGATCCACATATAATACACAGAAACCAGCCAGATCCACATAATACACAGAAACTAGCCAGATCCACATAATACACAGAAACCAGCCAGATCCACATATAATACACAGAAACCAGCCAGATCCACATATAATACACAGAAACCAGCCAGATCCACATATAATACACAGAAACCAGCCAGATCCACATATAATACACAGAAACCAGCCAGATCCACATAATACACAGAAACCAGCCAGATCCACATAATACACAGATACCAGCCAGATTCACATATAATACACAGAAACCAGCCAGATCCACATATAATACACAGAAACCAGCCAGATCCACATATAATGCACAGAAACCAGCCAGATCCACATATAATGCACAGAAACCAGCCAGATCCACATAATACACAGAAACCAGCCAGATCCACATAATACACAGAAACCAGCCAGATCCACATAATACACAGAAACCAGCCAGATCCACATAATACACAGAAACCAGCCAGATCCACATAATACACAGAAACCAGCCAGATCCACATAATACACAGAAACCAGCCAGATCCACATATAATACACAGAAACCAGCCAGATCCACATATAATACACAGAAACCAGCCAGATCCACATATAATACACAGAAACCAGCCAGATCCACATATAATACACAGAAACCAGCCAGATCCACATAATACACAGAAACCAGCCAGATCCACATAATACACAGAAACCAGCCAGATCCACATATAATACACAGAAACCAGCCAGATCCACATAATACACAGAAACCAGCCAGATCCACATAATACACAGAAACCAGCCAGATCCACATAATACACAGAAACCAGCCAGATCCACATAATACACAGAAACCAGCCAGATCCACATAATACACAGAAACCAGCCAGATCCACATAATATACACAGAAACCAGCCAGATCCACATAATACACACTTCTTCCCGTCCATGTGTCACTCCTGCCCCCTCCCTTGCCATTCCAGCCCATAGTCATGTGTCATTGTAGCCCCCCCATGCCACAGCAGTGGCCCCTCATGTGTCACAGCCACCTCCACCCCACCTCCGAAGTTATCTCTACAGCCCCACTCTGCCCCCATAAGTATGAAGGCAGGCTGCCCCCCCCCACACTTGCTCTCAAGCAGTAGTGTCCCTTGTGCAGTGCCCCCTGTATTTGTGTCCCTTGTGCAGTGCTCCCTGTATTTGTGCCCCTTGTGCAGTGCCCCCTGTATTTGTGCCCCTTGTGCAGTGCCCCCTGTATTTGTGCCCCTTGTGCAGTGCCCCCTGTATTTGTGCCCCTTGTGCAGTGCCCCCTGTATTTGTGCCCCTTGTGCAGTGCCCCCTGTATTTGTGCCCCTTGTGCAGTGCCCCCTGTATTTGTGCCCCTTGTGCAGTGCCCCCTGTATTTGTGCCCCTTGTGCAGTGTCCCCTGTATTTGTGCCCCTTGTGCAGTGTCCCCTGTATTTGTGCCCCTTGTGCAGTGCCCCCTGTATTTGTGCCCCTTGTGCAGTGTCCCCAGCCCAGTACTTACCTGACTGCTCCGGCTACCACTGACTGGTTCGATCTAGATCGGGCAGGCTCGTCACATCGCGGGGGTTTTCATGATGTCGCCTGCGCACTGCGTCACTGGAACTCTGGCCTTTGAAGCGTTCACAGTTACAGTGGGGGAGCCGTATCACCTAAAGAGCCGCGGGTTGGCTGCCGCTGGTGTAAGCTCTCTGATTCATCTCATATTGGGAGAATAAGCAGCTTGCGCAGGCTCACAGGACACTGCAGAAGGCCAGGAGAAAGGTGATATGTCCTAACATGTAGGAGCCCTTTCCATGTACCTGGAGAATTCATCGTCTGGAACGTTAGGGTAAATACACTAAAGGTAGGGAAACATTATATTTTAAAAATCTTGTTACGTGACTCAAGTTAATCAAATTTAAGACTATTCAAAAGAACAAATAAGCCTTTTATGGTGCAGATATTTCTCTGTATTTTCATCAATGACCTTAAGAAATTTCAGTTTATGGGGAACAAAAAGGGGGAAAAAAGGTTAAAGGGATAAAAAAGAGGGGAGATGGGAGACACCACTAATGGTCAACGACAAAATATAAAGTACCAGTGGCTTAACTAGGGTATTTTGAGCCCAGGGCAAATTTGAAAAGGGAGCGCCCCCCCACCACCCCGATATGTGTGCGCGGGGGAAAAAAAATGGGCGTGGCCACTTAAAAATGGGGCGTGTCAACATGACACACCCCTTTATTTTCACGCTGAACATTCCTATCCATATGCACCTTAACCCCAGTAGTACCCCCAGTATGCATTTGTGGTCCCTCTCATGCAGGCCCATAGTAGTGCCCCTTATACAGTATCCCCAGTAGTACCCCCAGTATGCAGTTGTGGTCCCTCTTGTGCAGGCCCATAGTAGTGCCCCTTATACAGTATCCCCAGTAGTGGTCCCCCTTATACAGCCCCCAATTAGTTCCCCTTACTCCGTACCCCCAGTAGTGGCCCCCCCAAATGCAGTGCCCTATGTAGTGTTCCCCCTTTATGCAGTGCCCCCAGTAGCAGTCCCCACAATGCAGTGCACCCAGTAGTGGTATCCCCTTATGCAGTGCCCTTTATATAGATCCCCCAGTAGTAGTCCCCCTCCCCCCCATGCAGGTTTCCCAGTAGTGATCCCCCCTATCTAGTGCCCCCTGTAGTGGTCCCCGCAGTGCCCCTAGCAGTAAGCCCCTTATATAGTGCCCCCAGCAGTAGTCCCGTCCCCACCCCCCCCCCCCTCCCATGCAGTGCCCCCAGTACCACTACTGGTCCCCCTGATGCAGGCTCCCAGTTGTGACCCCCCCTATCCAGTGGTCCCTGTAGTGGTCCTTCCTGTTATTGCCCCAGTTGTGGTCCCCCCAGTGCAGTGCCCCTAGTAGTAGGCCCCTTTTATAATGCCCCCAGTAGTAGTTCTCCCCCCCCCCCAAGTAGTGGTCCCCAGTTGAGGTCCCCCCTCCCGATTAAGTGCCCCCTGTAATAGCCCCCCCCCAGTAGAGGTCCTCCTAATAATGGTGCCCCCAGTAATAGCCCCCCCCAGTAGAGTTCCTCCTAATAATGGTGCCCCCAGTAGTAGCCCCCCCCCCCTTGTGCCTCCACCCCAGTAGAGGTCCCCCCAGTGGTAGCCTCCCCCGTTGTGCACCCAGTAGTGCTGACAGGTTTTTAAAAATCTATATGTAAAAACATACTTACCTGAATCCACACTGCTGCTGCTCCTCCAGTCCGCGTCGCCGCTCCTGCCGCCGCCCGCCAGTCCTCCCGGGCTGGCGCGCTGAGCATAATGGGACAGACGGAAGTCCGGCTCTTGCAGTGGGTGCTGCAGCAGCCAATGAGAGTCTATCTGACTCTCATTGGCTGCTGTTTAACACACGCATCGCCGCCAGCGCTGGCGGCGATGCGTGTGTTATGCACAGCCTGAGCCCGTCTCCTGGCGCTATTGGGCAAGCGCTCAGGGGGAGGGAACGGGCTCAGGTGTGCAGCACAGGACCGGCGCTGGAAGCCTAGCGCCGGTCCTGTGTAAATGTGTAGCGCTGACCGCACTCATTGCGGTCGGTGCTACACTGGTGGCTAACTAGGGCGGGCAGGACCGTGGCCGGCGGCGCCGCCGGTCCCACGGCGCCCAGGGCACGCACCCTGCCCGACCCTCCCTAGTTACGCCACTGTAAAGTACCTATGTAGCATCAACAACAATACCAGGTTGGAGAAATATGTTAGCCAAATGATATGACAAAGGCAGAAGCCAGTAACATGGAGGGCAATTTCTTTAAAATTAGGTCACAATTTGTGGAAGTTTGAGGAAACAATATTTGTGAGCAGGAGGATCCCTGTGCAAAGATCATGTTTAGTGCAGGAGAACGTCCCAGTCTTGTCTCCTTTATTTTCCAGTTACAAAGGCGGAAGTGGAAGCTGAATCTTATAGAGCTGCTGGGGTCCCGGTTTGATTCCAGTCCGATACCTCTCCCGGCTGAGTGAGTATGGATTTACACATTACGGGTTAGAAGTACATTCATTTGGCAGTTTGGCAAAACTATGTTGCACTGTAGGGAGGCAAAGTTTCAAACCTGCAGAAGGATTTTTAGTGGGTAGTAGTTGTGTCCTAAATAATAGGGTAAAATAAAGCTGCCCAGTATTTCTTTTTTGTCCTCTCTGGGGAACACTGACGCAAGGTTATAAGGGAGGGGCTGAGGAGTAGGCACTATATAGTTAATACTAGAAGCTGGAACTCCCCTTCCTCATATACCCTCCCACTTCTCCTAGATCCTCTGTTAGTTTTTTAGTGCCTGCAGGAAGAGACCTAAAGTTTAGAAGCTAGATTTCATTCCTGAATCTCCTTATGGGATCAGGCAGTAGAGGGGAAGCCAGCTTACCTTATTGCTTGGGCGCCATCTGTTTAATGGCTTCCATTTTCTCGTCCACACTCCCAGAAGCCAGTGGAGGTCCTTCCGGGTCAGGCCCCTACTTGCTGCAAGTCCAACTGCTCTGCTCCATGTTGCAGCTGTGGATTTGTGAGGCTGGGGAGTGTGATATTGTATATTCAAAGTATTGTACTTTTTTTAAATTTTTAGCTTGTGCATTTACAGCGGTTAGCTATACCCCTGTGACACTGCCAGCAATGACCCGGGTTACTGTGCGGTGTGAAAGGGCCAGGTTGAAATAACCCAGATTGCGACCCGGGTCCGGTGCACAGCATCTTGGAGATGATGTTGTCTCCAAGCTCCAGCTCAGCACATGATGGCGGTCACGTTATCAAGCAAGCAATAAGCTGGATCGGGGCGGCCAGTCTGAAAGGGGTCTCAGCCGGTCGCACCCAGGATGGACCCGTGTACATAATCCCGGGTGCGACCTGGAATTGCCGTGTGTTTGTTTGCTTATGACTGTTATATTTATTGGAGGAAAATTAGTATTAGGATAAAGCAGGTTTTTTTTATTATTATTAGAAAATAAGAGTGGTAAACACAGTAATTTCATTGCTTGGTAGATACAGTTTGTTAAAATAAAAAAAGGTAGAGAAGTAGGTACAGTTTCCAGATGCATATCTTTGTGTCCTTGTCTTTATGAGTGCTACCACTGATGGTGACCGTATGTCTGTCTGTAAATGCAGGGGGCTGCACATCTGGTACATTATGTGTGTTTTTAAAGCTGCTAAACTCCTTAAATGTAGTAGTGAGCAGGAGCCCCTTTGTACAGATTGTGAGGCTGAGGCGCTTGGTCAGCGCTGTCTGGGGACACTCTACCAAAAGAGGTCAGCTTGGGTGAAGGTAGTGGCTCAGTCCATTGCAGATTTGACAAATGTCGTATGTGTTGTCCATAGCCAAGTGATTGCTTCAGTGCCCTTGGCTCTGCAGCAGGCTCCACCATCTCATTCTCCTTCCACCAGTAATCCTGTAGATGTGGTCTTCAGATGGATAGACTATTCATGGTCTGTTCATAATTGGAAGCAGTCCAGGGTTCTTCTGTTACTGTTGCCCTAAACACCAGCCTACACAGAGTGTGCAGTTCCCTGGGGAAGATGATTCAGAGGGATCACTTATCCGATACGAATATGGCAGTGTATGCTCCGATCACCCATTTAGCCAAAGCCACGGTTCTTCCAACACCTATTGCTGCTGCTCTCAAGGATTCTACGGATCATACAGTAAGTGTACATCCTTGCTTAAATCTTTATTCTCATTGACCGGTACTACCCTGCGTCCGGTGTTGCGGGTGCCTGTTATACCAAAGCTAGAGAGAATTGGTCAGACCACTTAGCAAAGGCTATTCAAACGGGAGCAGACCCTTCGAAACTCCTGGCTCTGATAGACATCCTGAAGCAGGCATGCGTTCCTGAGCGTAATCTCTCCTATCCGGTATATTGGCCTTATTTATCTCGGCCAGAAGGCTGCTCTGGTTGCATTCTTGGCCGGCGGATAACGAGTCTAAGAAGAATTTGGAGGCAGTTCCTTTAATAGGGCAATCTTTATTTGGGCCAGAATTGGAGCGCATCTTTGCTCAGATGAAAGTCCATATCTTCCAGACCTCCTGTACCGCCCTAGAACTCCTAGGTTTCAACCCTTTCGTTTCTCTGGTCGACCTCCGCCCTCCAGAAGTTCTGCGGGATGCCACACAACGATTCAATTAAGCAGGTGTATGGCCATGGGGTCCTGCCTTCTGGGTTTCCATAGGGGCAACAAGTCCTCCATGTGACTCGTCAGGAAGGTCCCGGTTCCAACTGTATAGGGGCCCGTCGTCTTTTTTTCCGGGTCGTTTGGTTCCAGTCGATCACGGCCCTTTGGGTCAGGGGGGTTCTTTCCAGAGATCACATCCTGGATCTAGAGGGCCCTCGTCCCCATTGATACTTTGTAACCCCTCTTCCTCAGGATCAGCTCAGGAGAAGGGCACTGATGGGTGCAATTCATACTCTACTGACTTTGGGAGTTGTGATTCCAGTTCCTGCACGCCATCGTGGGTTGGGATTCTATTCAAATCTTTTCTTTAGTACAAAAGCTGGCTGGTTCTTTTCGCCCCACCTTAAACTTGAAATCACTCAACTTACATTTATGAGTGTGGTAGTTTAAAATTAAGTCTTTGCGCTCCATAATTGCTTCCATGGAATGGGTGGGGGATTCCTTGTGCCCCTTGATATCAAGAACCTGTTCCGATTTGGGTATGAGATCACAAACTCCTTCGGTTTACAGTAGGTTCCTTTCACTTTCAGACCTTGCACTTCAGCTCTACCGGTCTGACTATTTACCAAAATCATGGCATCTATGGTAACTATATTGCGTAGTCTGTTATTCAATGCATCATCATCAGATCTACTCAGTGCTTACACTTACAGATCTTCAACCTGCCCAAATCAAATCTGGTCTCGGCTCAGAGGATAGTTTCCCTGGGCCTTCTCTTCGATACTTCATATTGATGTGTGTTTCTTCCAGCAGACCAGATAAGGGCATTGCAGTCTCTGGTACACTTCCTATTATTTCTTTACCGGGTATCCATACTGCGCTGCAGCAGCTACTTGGAAACATGGTGGCCGCAGTCGAGGTGGGTCCTTTTACACTTTGTTCTTCAGGGTCCATAGGGATCCACAGGAATACCATGGGGATAATGTGGTTGGAGTGATCAAGGCACCAAACAGTTAAGCTTTCAGCTCCCAGGATGCCCCAGGTCCTCCTCCACATATACCCCGGTCACAGGCAGACAGTTGTTCGTTTGGTGCAGCAGGTTTCAGACACACCTTTGTAACAGGACTGTTCAGGCTGAATCAAGATGCCTGCACTGCGACTCCGTCTACCTCCGCCGGTCCGCAACACCAGTAACGTCTTTGGTGATTTTGGCGGGTCACGGCAGAGCTTGCTAGCAACGATGCTGAGGCCCGGACTGCAACCGGCCGCACGTAGATGTCGGGTAAGGCGATTCCTCGCTTACGGCGCTGGAGACGCACTGGAAGCCGCTGCAGTGAGGGTCCGAGGCCATCCGCTCCCTCACTAGACCACCGGGGCCTTATCATCTGATGCCGGGTATCGGCAGCAGACACTCCTGCTGCCATGAGGCCAGCATACTCGGCCGGTGGACATAGCTTAGGCTGCGTCCCCCGGCAGCTTCTCCCCCGACCCAGTTGCAGATCCATCAAAGGCTTACCAGCGTCTGGGTCGCTTCTCCTACCCTCCTCGTGCATATGAGACGCTCACAGTCCACGATCTGTGCTCTGCTGAAGCTTTTTAGTCTCAGGAGGTTTTGGGTCAGTCTCCCTGTATACCTCTCCTCTGGGTCAGGTATATAGCGCTCTATATCCTAGCAAGCCTAGTGTTTGAGTAGTTTATTCAGAGTCTCTTGCAGCTAGTGCTGTGTTGATACTGCTTCAGTTTGTTGTTTGGTGCGGCAGGACTCAGACGCACCTTTGGAACAGGAGGACTTAGCGCAGTCCTAAGCTTTTATTTTATGTTTTATTTTGAGTTGTCAGTACCAGGCGTCTGTATTGTACTGCGACTCCATCTACCTCCACCGGGCCGCAACATCAGTAATTGTGCTGGTGATTTCGGCGGGTCGTGGCTGTGCTTAGCTAGGCTGTGACCTGGACTGCATCGGATGCTCGGAAATCTCAGGTAAGGCGATTCCTCGCTTATGAGGTATCGCACGCAGCAGTCCTTGCTTCTGCTGTCAGAGACTCACCAGAAGCCGCTGCTGTAAGGACCAGGGATTGTCCACATCCTTACTGCACCAGCCGGGCCCTAACGACTGACGCCGGGGATCAGCAGCAGACGGCATCTGCTGCCACGAGGCCAGCGTACCCGGCTGGTTAATGCAGCTTAGGGGAGGTAGGCGCTCCCCCGGCAGCTCCTCCCCTGACCCATACACAGTCCCTATGAGGGTTTTGCGTGTCTGGGTTGCTCTGCCTACCCTCCACGTGTATAAGACGCTCACGGTCCAAGCAGTGCACCCGGTAGCTGTGGCCTCAGGAGGGTCTGGGTCAGTCTCCCTCTCCCTTGGTTAAGGTATACGGTTCTCTGTGTCCTACCATTCCTTTGCGTTGCTGTAGCTGATTTAGAGGCAATTGTTGTTATATTAGAGATGTGCGGGTTCGGTTTTATTCGGTTCTTATTACCAAATTACCGCAAGTTCGGATTAGTTTGGATTTATCTTTTTGGCTATCCAAAACATGTGACAGCCGGATAACCAGTAGGATGCCGTTTTTGACATCCGAACATATCCGAGTAAAACCGAACCGCACATCTGTAAATTATAATACATGTGCATTGTATGTGACTGTAATTATATTACTTATACATTGTATGTGGCTGTAATTATATTACTTATACATTGTATGTGACCTGTAATTATATTACTTATACATTGTATGTGGCTGTAATTATATTACTTATACATTGTATGTGACTGTAATTATATTACTTATACATTGTATGTGGCTGTAATTATATTACTTATACAGTGTATGTGACTGTAATTATATTACTTATACATTGTATGTGGCTGTAATTATATTACTTATACATTGTATGTGGCTGTAATTATATTACTTATACATTGTATGTGACTGTAATTATATTACTTATACATTGTATGTGACCTGTAATTATATTACTTATACATTGTATGTGACTGTAATTATATTACTTATACATTGTATGTGACTGTAATTATATTACTTATACATTGTATGTGACCTGTAATTATATTACTTATACATTGTATGTGACTGTAATTATATTACTTATACATTGTATGTGGCTGTAATTATATTACTTATACATTGTATGTGACTGTAATTATATTACTTATACATTGTATGTGACCTGTAATTATATTACTTATACAGTGTATGTGACTGTAATTATATTACTTATACATTGTATGTGGCTGTAATTATATTACTTATACATTGTATGTGACCTGTAATTATATTACTTATACATTGTATGTGACTGTAATTATATTACTTATACATTGTATGTGGCTGTAATTATATTACTTATACAGTGTATGTGACCTGTAATTATATTACTTATACATTGTATGTGACTGTAATTATATTACTTATACATTGTATGTGGCTGTAATTATATTACTTATACATTGTATGTGACTGTAATTATATTACTTATACATTGTATGTGACTGTAATTATATTACTTATACATTGTTTGTGACTTTAATTATATTACTTATACATTGTATGTGACTGTAATTATATTACTTATACATTGTATGTGGCTGTAATTATATTACTTATACATTGTATGTGACTGTAATTATATTACTTATACATTGTATGTGACTGTAATTATATTACTTATACATTGTATGTGGCTGTAATTATATTACTTATACATTGTATGTGACTGTAATTATATTACTTATACATTGTATGTGGCTGTAATTATATTACTTATACAGTGTATGTGGCTGTAATTATATTACTTATACATTGTATGTGACTGTAATTATATTACTTATACATTGTATGTGACTGTAATTATATTACTTATACATTGTATGTGACCTGTAATTATATTACTTATACAGTGTATGTGACTGTAATTATATTACTTATACATTGTATGTGACTGTAATTATATTACTTATACATTGTATGTGACCTGTAATTATATTACTTATACAGTGTATGTGACTGTAATTATATTACTTATACATTGTATGTGACTGTAATTATATTACTTATACATTGTATGTGACCTGTAATTATATTACTTATACATTGTATGTGACTGTAATTATATTACTTATACAGTGTATGTGACCTGTAATTATATTACTTATACATTGTATGTGACTGTAATTATATTACTTATACATTGTATGTGACTGTAATTATATTACTTATACATTGTATGTGACCTGTAATTATATTATACAGTGTATGTGACCTGTAATTATATTATACATTGTATGTGACCTGTAATTATATTACTTATACATTGTATGTGACCTGTAATTATATTATACAGTGTATGTGGCTGTAATTATATTACTTATACATTGTATGTGACCTGTAATTATATTACTTATACATTGTATGTGACCTGTAATTATATTACTTATACATTGTATGTGGCTGTAATTATATTACTTATACATTGTATGTGACCTGTAATTATATTATACAGTGTATGTGGCTGTAATTATATTACTTATACATTGTATGTGACCTGTAATTATATTACTTATACATTGTATGTGACCTGTAATTATATTACTTATACATTGTATGTGGCTGTAATTATATTACTTATACATTGTATGTGGCTGTAATTATATTACTTATACATTGTATGTGACTGTAATTATATTACTTATACATTGTATGTGACTGTAATTATATTACTTATACATTGTATGTGACCTGTAATTATATTACTTATACATTGTATGTGACTATAATTATATTACTTATACAGTGTATGTGACTGTAATTATATTACTTATACAGTGTATGTGACCTGTAATTATATTACTTATACAGTGTATGTGACCTGTAATTATATTACTTATACAGTGTATGTGGCTGTAATTATATTACTTATACATTGTATGTGACTGTAATTATATTACTTATACATTGTATGTGACTGTTATTATATTACTTATACATTGTATGTGACTGTAATTATATTACTTATACATTGTATGTGACCTGTAATTATATTACTTATACATTGTATGTGACTATAATTATATTACTTATACAGTGTATGTGACTGTAATTATATTACTTATACAGTGTATGTGACCTGTAATTATATTACTTATACATTGTATGTGACCTGTAATTATATTACTTATACATTGTATGTGGCTGTAATTATATTACTTATACCTTGTATGTGACTGTAATTATATTACTTATACCTTGTATGTGACCTGTAATTATATTACTTATACATTGTATGTGACTGTAATTATATTACTTATACAGTGTATGTGACCTGTAATTATAGTACTTATACAGTGTATGTGACTGTAATTATATTACTTATACATTGTATGTGGCTGTAATTATATTACTTATACATTGTATGTGGCTGTAATTATATTACTTATACATTGTATGTGACCTGTAATTATATTACTTATACAGTGTATGTGACTGTAATTATATTACTTATACATTGTATGTGGCTGTAATTATATTACTTATACATTGTATGTGACCTGTAATTATATTACTTATACAGTGTATGTGACTGTAATTATATTACTTATACATTGTATGTGGCTGTAATTATATTACTTATACATTGTATGTGACTGTAATTATATATACATTGTATGTGACTGTAATTATATTACATATACATTGTATGTGACTGTAATTATATTACTTATACATTGTATGTGACTGTAATTATATTACTTATACATTGTATGTGACTGTAATTATATTACTTATACATTGTATGTGACCTGTAATTATATTACTTATACAGTGTATGTGACTGTAATTATATTACTTATACATTGTATGTGACTGTAATTATATTACTTATACCTTGTATGTGACTGTAATTATATTACTTATACAGTGTATGTGACTGTAATTATATTACTTATACCTTGTATGTGGCCTGTAATTATATTACTTATACATTGTATGTGACTGTAATTATATTATACAGTGTATGTGACTGTAATTATATTACTTATACATTGTATGTGACCTGTAATTATATTACTTATACATTGTATGTGACCTGTAATTATATTACTTATACAGTGTATGTGACTGTAATTATATTACTTATACATTGTATGTGACTGTAATTATATTATACAGTGTATGTGGCTGTAATTATATTACTTATACATTGTATGTGACTGTAATTATATTACTTATACAGTGTATGTGACTGTAATTATATTACTTATACCTTGTATGTGACTGTAATTATATTACTTATACAGTGTATGTGACTGTAATTATATTACTTATACCTTGTATGTGGCCTGTAATTATATTACTTATACATTGTATGTGACTGTAATTATATTATACAGTGTATGTGACTGTAATTATATTACTTATACATTGTATGTGACTGTAATTATATTACTTATACATTGTATGTGACTGTAATTATATTACTTATACAGTGTATGTGACTGTAATTATATTACTTATACAGTGTATGTGACTGTAATTATATTACTTATACAGTGTATGTGGCTGTAATTATATTACTTATACATTGTATGTGGCTGTAATTATATTACTTATACATTGTATGTGACTGTAATTATATTACTTATACATTGTATGTGACTGTAATTATATTACTTATACATTGTATGTGACTGTAATTATATTACTTATACATTGTATGTGGCTGTAATTATATTACTTATACATTGTATGTGGCTGTAATTATATTACTTATACATTGTATGTGGCTGTAATTATATTACTTATACATTGTATGTGACTGTAATTATATTACTTATACATTGTATGTGACCTGTAATTATATTACTTATACATTGTATGTGACTGTAATTATAATACTTATACATTGTATGTGACTGTAATTATATTACTTATACATTGTATGTGACTGTAATTATATTACTTATACAGTGTATGTGACCTGTAATTATATTACTTATACCTTGTATGTGGCTGTAATTATATTAACTATACATTGTATGTGACCTGTAATTATATTACTTATACATTGTATGTGGCTGTAATTATATTACTTATACAGTGTATGTGGCTGTAATTATATTACTTATACATTGTATGTGACCTGTAATTATATTACTTATACATTGTATGTGACCTGTAATTATATTACTTATACAGTGTATGTGACTGTAATTATATTACTTATACAGTGTATGTGACTGTAATTATATTACTTATACCTTGTATGTGGCTGTAATTATATTACTTATACATTGTATGTGACTGTAATTATATTATACAGTGTATGTGACTGTAATTATATTACAATGTATAAGTAATATAATTACAGTCACATACAATGTATAAGTATGTGACCTGTAATTATATTACTTATACATTGTATGTGACTGTAATTAAATTACTTATACAGTGTATGTGACTGTAATTATATTACTTATACATTGTATGTGACTGTAATTATATTACTTATACAGTGTGTGACTGTAATTATATTACTTATACAGTGTATGTGACCTGTAATTATATTACTTATACCTTGTATGTGGCTGTAATTATATTACTTATACATTGTATGTGACCTGTAATTATATTACTTATACATTGTATGTGACTGTAATTATATTATACATTGTATGTGACCTGTAATTATATTACTTATACAGTGTATGTGACCTGTAATTATATTACTTATACAGTGTATGTGACTGTAATTATATTACTTATACAGTGTATGTGACTGTAATTATATTACTTATACCTTGTATGTGACTGTAATTATATTACTTATACATTGTATGTGACTGTAATTATATTACATATACATTGTATGTGACTGTAATTATATTACATATACATTGTATGTGACTGTAATTATATTACATATACATTGTATGTGACTGTAATTATATTATACATTGTATGTGACTGTAATTATATTACATATACATTGTATGTGACCTGTAATTATATTACTTATACAGTGTATGTGACTGTAATTATATTACTTATACAGTGTATGTGACTGTAATTATATTACTTATACCTTGTATGTGACTGTAATTATATTACTTATACATTGTATGTGACTGTAATTATATTACTTATACATTGTATGTGACTGTAATTATATTACTTATACATTGTATGTGACTGTAATTATATTACTTATACATTGTATGTGACTGTAATTATATTACTTATACATTGTATGTGGCTGTAATTATATTACTTATACATTGTATGTGGCTGTAATTATATTACTTATACATTGTATGTGACTGTAATTATATTACTTATACATTGTATGTGACTGTAATTATATTACATATACATTGTATGTGACTGTAATTATATTATACATTGTATGTGACTGTAATTATATTACTTATACATTGTATGTGACTGTAATTATATTACATATACATTGTATGTGACCTGTAATTATATTACTTATACAGTGTATGTGGCTGTAATTATATTACTTATACATTGTATGTGGCTGTAATTATATTACTTATACATTGTGTGTGTTTTCTAGCTGCTGACTGATACTGTTTTTATTTCTGTCTGTTAGTTATAACTATCACTGTTATTTCTTTCTGAGTACATCACATTCATTGAGATTATGTGAAGGCTGTCATATAACTGTGTGATTGTTGCCTTAACTTTGATTATGTCAAAAGCTAAAGGGAAGCAGGAGAGGGATCCACCTGTGCTGGCTTCATGTATATCATGTGCGGTCTATGTGTCATCACAGGATATAAAGGAGGGTGTGTGCTGTCTGTGTCCTCACAGGATATAAAGGAGGGTGTGTGCTGTCTGTGTCCTCACAGGATATAAAGGAGGGTGTGTGCGGTCTATGTGTCCTCACAGGATATAAAGGAGGGTGTGTGCTGTCTAGGTGTCCTCACAGGATATAAAGGAGGGTGTGTGCTGTCTGTGTCCTCACAGGATATAAAGGAGGGTGTGTGCTGTCTGTGTCCTCACAGGATATAAAGGAGGGTGTGTGCTGTCTATGTGTCCTCACAGGATATAAAGGAGGGTGTGTGCGATCTATGTGTCCTCACAGGATATAAAGGAGGGTGTGTGCGATCTATGTGTCCTCACAGGATATAAAGGAGGGTGTGTGCGATCTATGTGTCCTCACAGGATATAAAGGAGGGTGTGTGCGGTCTATGTGTCCTCACAGGATATAAAGGAGGGTGTGTGCTGTCTAGGTGTCCTCACAGGATATAAAGGAGGGTGTGTGCTGTCTGTGTCCTCACAGGATATAAAGGAGGGTGTGTGCTGTCTATGTGTCCTCACAGGATATAAAGGAGGGTGTGTGCGATCTATGTGTCCTCACAGGATATAAAGGAGGGTGTGTGCTGTCTATGTGTCCTCACAGGATATAAAGGAGGGTGTGTGCGATCTATGTGTCCTCACAGGATATAAAGGAGGGTGTGTTCTGTCTATGTGTCCTCACAGGATATAAAGGAGGGTGTGTGCTGTCTATGTGTCCTCACAGGATATAAAGGAGGGTGTTTGCGGTCTGTGTCCTCACAGGATATAAAGGAGGGTGTGTGCGATCTATGTGTCCTCACAGGATATAAAGGAGGGTGTGTGCGGTCTGTGTGTCCTCACAGGATATAAAGGAGGGTGTGTGCTGTCTGTGTCCTCACAGGATATAAAGGAGGGTGTGTGCTGTCTGTGTCCTCACAGGATATAAATGAGGGTGTGTGCTGTCTGTGTCCTCACAGGATATAAAGGAGGGTGTGTGCTGTCTGTGTCCTCACAGGATATAAAGGAGGGTGTGTGCGGTCTATGTGTCCTCACAGGATATAAAGGAGGGTGTGTGCGGCCTATGTGCCCTCACAGGATATAAAGGAGGGTGTGTGCGGTCTATGTGTCCTCACAGGATATAAAGGAGGGTGTGTGCTGTCTATGTGTCCTCACAGGATATAAAGGAGGGTGTGTGCGGCCTATGTGTCCTCACAGGATATAAAGGAGGGTGTGTGCTGTCTGTTATAAAGAGCCACCTCACCAGTCCGGTTACCTGTTGTTGGACAAGAGCCATCTTGGGTTGCTGCTTTGTCCCAGGTGGTGGCTCGCTTGGCGACTCCAATGATGCCTCCTTGGATTGGGTGTCCATATGTTTTCACCTCATGGGCATTCCTCTATAAAGTATGCTGACAGCCATTCTAGTCAGAGGGCCTGATTCAGAGCCGGACGCTATTTGCGAACGGTCGTTCAGAAAAAGGGGCCGGCTATTTAAATTGAGCGCTCGCTCTTTGCGGTCTGTTGACGCCTCTATGTCTGAGCGAGCGAATGAAACATGCGCTCGCTATTTTGTAAAGACACCCCCTGGCCGTTCGCATCATACGTCATCTCCGCTATTTATTAGATTAATCGAGTACATCGAAAGGCGTCTGAACTGCTCGCAGTGCTTCTGGTAGGTTTTACCTCCCACAATCACTGCGAGCAGTTCAGGCTAAAAGACAACCAACTGACGTGGTCGATGATGCTGCTTTGTTAATTATGCACACCCATTAAACGCCCGTTTTGACCGTTTGGCACGCCTGCGTTCGGATCTCCACTCCCCGTTTTCAAGCACCTTCCCCTGATACCACCCACAAACGCCTCATTCTGTCACTCAAATTAGCAGTCCCTCGCTGTTTTGCGAGCGCACGATTTCCGACCGCAATGACTGGTTGGCACATGCGCATTACAACCCATACGCATGCGCAGATGTGCGAACATCGCTCGGAGCAGGCCCAGAGTGTGGCACCGTCTAATGTTGGTAATAGACCGGCAGTGACTGGGGGACCTATTCATCAACACTGAAATTAACGTTTTTATGGATATTTTCCTTAATTACCGTTATTTTAGTATACATGAAGACACTTAACACAGGAGATATCACTGACCAGTCAGCCTGCGTTAATTTCCACATTCTCCATACATTAGTACATTAATATGGGGATATTAGTACATTAGTATGGGGATATTAGTACATTAGTATAGGGATATTAGTACATTAGTATGGGGATATTAGTACATTAGTATGGGGATATTAGTACATTACTATATTTGTACATTAGTATGGGGATGTTAGTGCATTAGTATATTTGTACATTAGTATGGGGATATTAGTACATTAGTATATTAGTACATTAGTATGGGGGATATTAGTACATTAGTATATTAGTACATTAATATGGGGATATTAGTACATTAGTATGGGGATATTAGTACATTAGTATGGGGGATATTAGTACATTAGTATATTAGTACATTAATATGGGGATATTAGTACATTAGTATGGGGATATTAGTACATTAGTATGGGGATATTAGTACATTAGTATATTAGTACATTAGTATGGGGATATTAGTACATTAGTATGGGGCTATTAGTACATTAGTATGGGGCTATTAGTACATTAGTATATTTGTACATTAGTATGGGGATATAAGTACATTAGTATATTTGTACATTAGTATGGGGATATTAGTATATTTGTACATTAGTATGGAGATATAAGTACATTAGTATATTTGTACATTAGTATGGGGATATTAGTACATTAGTATGGGGATATTAGTACATTAGTATGGGGGATATTAGTACATTAGTATATTAGTACATTAATATGGGGATATTAGTACATTAGTATGGGGATATTAGTACATTAGTATGGGGATATTAGTACATTAGTATATTAGTACATTAGTATGGGGATATTAGTACATTAGTATGGGGCTATTAGTACATTAGTATGGGGCTATTAGTACATTAGTATATTTGTACATTAGTATGGGGATATAAGTACATTAGTATATTTGTACATTAGTATGGGGATATTAGTATATTTGTACATTAGTATGGAGATATAAGTACATTAGTATATTTGTACATTAGTATGGGGATATTAGTACATTAGTATGGGGATATTAGTACATTACTATATTTGTACATTAGTATGGGGATATTAGTATATGTACATTAGTATGGGAATATAAGTACATTAGTATATTAGTACATTAGTATGGGGATATTAGTACATTAGTATGGGGATATTAGTACATTAGTATGGGGGATATTAGTACATTAGTATGGGGGATATTAGTACATTAGTATGGGGATATTAGTACATTAGTATATTACTACATTAGTATGGGGGATATTAGTATATTTGTACATTAGTATGGGGATATTAGTACATTAGTATGGGGGATATTAGTATATTTGTACATTAGTATGGGGATATTAGTACATTAGTATGGGGATATTAGTACATTAATATGGGGATATTAGTACATTAGTATATTAGTACATTAATATGGGGATATTAGTACATTAGTATGGGGATATTAGTACATTAGTATGGGGGATATTAGTACATTAGTATATTAGTACATTAGTATGGGGGATATTAGTACATTAGTATATTAGTACATTAGTATGGGGATATTAGTACATTAGTATGGGGGATATTAGTACATTAGTATATTAGTACATTAATATGGGGATATTAGTACATTAGTATGGGGGATATAAGTACATTAGTATATTTGTACATTAGTATGGGGATATTAGTATATTTGTACATTAGTATGGGGATATAAGTACATTAGTATATTTGTACATTAGTATGGGGATATTAGTACATTAGTATGGGGGATATTAGTATATTTGTACATTAGTATGGGGATATTAGTACATTAGTATGGGATTATTAGTATATTTGTACATTAGTATGGGGATATAAGTACATTAGTATGGGGATATTAGTACATTAGTATGGGAGATATTAGTACATTACTATATTTGTACATTAGTATGGGGATATTAGTACATTAGTATGGGATTATTAGTATATTTGTACATTAGTATGGGGATATAAGTACATTAGTATATTTGTACATTAGTATGGGGTATTAGTACATTAGTATATTTGTACATTAGTATGGGGTATTAGTACATTAGTATGGGGATATTAGTACATTACTATATTTGTACATTAGTATGGGGATGTTAGTGCATTAGTATATTTGTACATTAGTATGGGGATATTAGTACATTAGTATATTAGTACATTAGTATGGGGGATATTAGTACATTAGTATATTAGTACATTAATATGGGGATATTAGTACATTAGTATGGGGATATTAGTACATTAGTATGGGGGATATTAGTACATTAGTATATTAGTACATTAATATGGGGATATTGGTACATTAGTATGGGGATATTAGTACATTAGTATGGGGATATTAGTACATTATTATATTAGTACATTAGTATGGGGATATTAGTACATTAGTATGGGGCTATTAGTACATTAGTATATTTGTACATTAGTATGGGGATATTAGTATATTTGTACATTAGTATGGAGATATAAGTACATTAGTATATTTGTACATTAGTATGGGGATATTAGTACATTACTATATTTGTACATTAGTATGGGGATATTAGTATATGTACGTTAGTATGGGAATATAAGTACATTAGTATATTTGTACATTAGTATGGGGATATTAGTACATTAGTATGGGGGATATTAGTACATTAGTATGGGGGATATTAGTACATTAGTATGGGGATATTAGTACATTAGTATATTAGTACATTAGTATGGGGGATATTAGTATATTTGTACATTAGTATGGGAATATTAGTACATTAGTATGGGGGATATTAGTATATTTGTACATTAGTATGGGGATATTAGTACATTAGTATGGGGATATTAGTACATTAGTATATTAGTACATTAGTATGGGGGATATTAGTACATTAGTATGGGGGATATTAGTACATTAGTATATTAGTACATTAGTATGGGGATATTAGTACATTAGTATGGGGGATATTAGTATATTAGTACATTAATATGGGGATATTAGTACATTAGTATGGGGGATATAAGTACATTAGTATATTTGTACATTAGTATGGGGATATTAGTATATTTGTACATTAGTATGGGGATATAAGTACATTAGTATATTTGTACATTAGTATGGGGATATTAGTACATTAGTATGGGGGATATTAGTATATTTGTACATTAGTATGGGGATATTAGTACATTAGTATGGGATTATTAGTATATTTGTACATTAGTATGGGGATATAAGTACATTAGTATATTTGTACATTAGTATGGGGATATTAGTACATTAGTATGGGAGATATTAGTACATTAGTATGGGGATATTAGTACATTAGTATATTAGTATGGGGATATTAGTATATTAGTATGGGGATATTAGTACATTAGTATATTTGTACATTAGTATGGGGATATTAGTACATTAGTATGTGGATATTAGTACATTAGTATGGGGGATATTAGTACATTAGTATATTTGTACATTAGTATGGGGATATTAGTACATTAGTATATTTCTACATTAGTATGGGGATATTAGTACATTAGTATATTTCTACATTAGTATGGGGATATTAGTATATTAGTACATTAGTATGGGGATATTCGTATAATAGTACGGGTATATTAGTACATTAGTATGGGGATATTAGTACATTACTATATTTGTACATTAGTATGGGTTTATTAGTACATTAGTATATTTGTACATTAGTATGGGGATATTAGTACATTAGTATATTTGTACATTAGTATGGGGATATTAGTACATTAGTTTGGGGATATTAGTACATAAGTATGGGGATATTAGTACATTAGTGTAGGGATATTAGTATGGTGATATTAGTACATTAGTATGGGGATATTAGTACATTAGTATGGGGATATTAGTACATTAGTATGGGGATATTAGTACATTAGTATATTTGTACATTAGCATGGGGATATTAGTATGGGGCTATTAGTACATTAGTATATTTGTACATTAGTATGGGGATATTAGTACATTAGTATATTTGTACATTAGTATGGGGATATTAGCATGGGGGGATATTAGTATATTAGTACATTAGTATGGGGATATTAGTACCTTAGTATATTTGTACATTAGTATGGGGATATTTGTACATTAGTATGGGGATATTAGCATGGGGGGATATTAGTATATTTGTACATTAGAATGGGGATATTAGTACATTAGTATATTTGTACATTAGTATGGGGATATTAGTACATTAGTATGGGGATATTAGTACATTAGTATATTTACATTAGTATGGGGATATTAGTACATTAGTATATTTGTACATTAGTATGGGGATATTAGTACATTAGTATATTTGTATATTAGTATGGGGATATTAGTACATTAGTATATTTGTACATTAGTATGGGGATATTAGTATATTTGTACATTAGTATGGGGATATTAGTACATTAGTATATTTGTACATTAGTATGGGGATATTAGTACATTAGTATGGGGATATGAAAACGATGTATTTTCGTCATCTGATGGTGTTACTTTTTCAGAGGAATATGCATTATACTGTTTAATAAATAACTGATTACTGATATTCAACAAATTTATATTTTATTGTATGTTATGCCTTATATATACATTTATAGTTTTTATGCGATTATAGTACAAATCAATTTTTTAATGTACGGAGCCGTGACTGTTTCATTTTCTGCTACCTCACAATTTACCGTCAGATTATTATTATTATTAGTGCAGTCCCTTCCTTTTTCTTATAGTAGTTTTTTGGATTTTTATGGGTGTTCACAGGCCCCAACAATAGGATCTGCAGCTGGTTAAAAATTAAGTTAATTACACATGAGTGTTGGATTACCAGTATAGTGCGGTTTATTAGCGCAGAGATTAATGATTTATTATGGCCAGCTAAGAAGCAGACTCTGGCGAGATGGCTATGTATGACTATCTCAGGTGTGCACACAGGCTGATCTCCCTGTCCCAAACATGGTGACAGCACATTCTACTCTGTAGGGCCATCGTGGGCGTTTTGTCATGGTAGACTTACCTTGATAACTCCTTTTCTTCGAGGTCCATAGGGTCCACAGGGCACCCACCCTGATGCATCTGGCTGCATGGGTAATTTTTTCTTTCTTCATGGATTCCCTCATCTTGTGTAAGAGGTGTTTCTACTTCAGGGTCCATAGGGGGTCCACAGGGTTGACCTTGGGGATATAGCTGGATCAGGATCCATGGGCACCACACAGTTAAGCTTTTAGCTCCCAGGATGCACTTGGGTCCTCCTCTATACCCCGCCCCCGAGCCACAGGCACCTCAGTGTAAGTTGGTGCCCGGCCGGAGTCGTTCACCGCGCAGGGGGGCTGCAGGAGCAGCCCCCAGAAGCTTTTTATTTTAGGATAGATTTTATTTATTTTAATCTCTCTTTATACTGCCGCTTTGATCCCCGACTGGCGCCGCAACGCCAGTACTGATCTGGGGATCACTGCGGGACTCTGTCTACCTCCCAGGACTGCTGCCGGAGTCGCCGGGAATTCAGGTAAGCCGCGCGTCGCTGGCCATTCGCGGCGCGCGGAATGCCTTAAGATGCAGTCCTTTAGCCTCCGGTCCTGGGGACAGACCGGAGGCTGCTAGCAGTGGCGGCGAGCCCCCCATAACCCGTGGGACCACTAGACCACCAGGGATAACAGGCAAGCGGGAAGCCAGCATCCCTGGGGTCATGGCCAGCCAGTGGAGGAAGCCTTCCCTGTTCAGCGGCTCCTCCCCTCAGCTCAGCGCGCCTTTCAGCACGCAGTCTGGCGTCGCTGAGCTGCAGACTCTTCGGCCACTCCTTCTCTGAGGTCTCTGGGGGCCATTTTCTTTGTGGCAACGCAGATCTCAGGGAGCACGCGGACCGGTCCCCCTGTGTACCTCTCCCCTGATTTAAGGACAGCGTACACAGCACTATAGCCCTCCCAGACACTGAATCTGGGAGGGTGATTGTAGTGGAAAGGTGCAGTGAGTATATCTTCTCTGCATGGTATGTGACTTTTGCTAGTGCTGCCTGTCTGTGCTTATTTTCCGCTTACTGTCAGCTTATACCTATCCCTTTACTACTCCTACAAGCCCTACAGGTGTGTGAGGAAGGGGCGTTTCTTCAGACTTCACCTATATAAATCATGTATTTGTGAGGTTCGTCACATACAGTTGTGTGCGACACAGTGCCATATTGTGGGCTGTTGTTCAACACACCGGTGAGTGCGTTTACTTCTGCCCTGTTGCCAGATATATAATATATTCTGTTATGTCAGAAGAGGAGGTTGAGCGCTCAGTGGCTCCGGTGTTGGCCTCCTGCGGACGCTGTTCTGCAGGAGTGGATAGGGAGGATTTGTCACAGGATGGCCTGTGTAGTCGGTGCCAGGTGGCTCCTGGCCCATCCAGACCTTCTCTGACGCAGGAACCACCGTGGGCGATGTTTTCTCAAGTGCTGGTGTCTATAGCGGACCGTCTGTCGGTCCCGACTGCTCTCCCTACTAGGGCGTTACCCCAGCCGACCATCCCTCATTCCCCGGGTGTCCCGCAGTTATTGCGGAGTCCTCCTGGGTCTCAGTCTGTGGGTCCATATGCGGGGTTGCCTATGTATATACAGGCTTCCCCTGTGCCGCAGCAGCCTGTGGTACCTTTTCAGGCCCCTATGGCGACTCCTCCACCCTGGGTGGATGTGCTCTCCAACTCCGTGCAAAATTTGGCGGCCGCATCCTCGGCCTTTCAGTCAATGTTGCAGACTGACATGCCTTCTAGGGTTTCAAAACGCCCACTCATGGCGCAGGCGGCTCAGGTATCAGACTCAGAGGGTTCCTCAGATGATGGGGAGGTCCCTGATGACACTGACTAGGATGCCTCGGTCCAGGAAATGGATACCAAGTCGTCCATTAATGTGCCAGCACTGGTTACGGCGGTGCGAGCCATTCTTCTTATAGAGGATGAGGCACCGGTTCCTAAGTCGAAGTTTCCTAGCTTAAAAAAAACTAAGGTGGCTTCTGCGGTGTTTCCCCTGTCGGATCAGTTGACGGATCATATGACGGTAGCTTGGCAGGCGCCCAGTAAGAGATTCCTTCCTCAGAAGCGGTTGGCTGCTAATTATACCTTCCCTGAGGCACATTGTAAAAAATGGGAAACTCCACCGGTGGTGGATTCCCATGTCACCCGTTTAACTCGGGGCGCTACCTTACCATTACCGTCGATATCTTCGCTGAAGGATCCCACGGACAGGAAAGTTGAGACTTGCTTAAAGTCTATTTACTCCCTCTCCGGGGCGGTGACCCGACCGTCCATGGCCATCTCCTGGGTGGCCAAGGCCATTGAGGGGTGGGCCAATGCATTGGAAGATACCTTCCCGGACGACGCTCCGGATGTCCAGAGGGCGTTGTTGGGACAAATAAGGGACGCTGCTTCTTACATTGGGGAAGCTTCTTTAGATGCTAGTCTGCTGACTTCGCGTGTATCGGCTGCAACGGTATCTGCCCGCCGATCCTTATTGTTGCGGTCCTGGAGAGCGGACTCTGATTCAAAGAAAGGCCTGGAGGCCTTACCTTTCAATGGGGAATTACTATTTGGTCCGGACTTGGACAAAATTGTGGATACCCAGGCTAAATCCAATTCGGTTTTCCTCCCTTCGGCGGCACTGCCTGCTAAGGTTCGGAGTTCGGCTTTTCATTCCTTTCGGGTTCAGGGTAAGGCAAAAGGTCAGTCCTTCCTGAGAGTAAGACTGCCTCTAAACCCAAGAAGCAAGCCTGGAGTGCTCGGCGCCCTTCTTCCAAGCTGGAAGATAAACCTGCGGCCTGATGGGACGGGCCTCCCTCTGGGGGACCTCAGAGTGGGAGGCCGACTTCTTCTATTTGCCCAGTGCTGGCACAATACCACCACGGATGCCTGGGTTCGAGAAGTGGTCTCCCAGGGGTACACCCTGTCTTTTCGGCACAGACCACCCCACCAGTTTTTCTGCACGATTCCTTCTCAGGACAAGACCAAGGCGTTACAGATTCAGGAGGCTATAGAGTCCTTGCTGAAAGCAGGGGTAATTGTTCCCGTTCCTCAATCACAACGAGGGACGGGGTATTATTCGTCTCTGTTTCTGGTGCAGAAACCCAATGGTTCTCATCGCCCTATCCTCAACTTGAAGTCTCTGAACAAATTCCTCAGATTTCCCAAGTTCAGGATGGAAACGTTACGTTCCATCATTCTGGCGATGGAACCGGGGGATTACATGGTGTCCCTGGATATCCAGGACGCCTACCTCCATGTTCCGATAGCACCTTCGCACCAGCGGTATCTGAGGTTCGCTATCCTTCAACACCACTATCAGTTCCGAGCGCTACCCTTTGGTCTCTCCACTACACCAAGGGTGTTCACGAAGATTATGGCGGTCATGGTCGCACATCTTCGGAACCAGAATGTACGGCTGCTGCCGTATCTGGACGACCTCCTGTTGCTGGCAAGCTCCCCGGAGGTACTGCTTCAACATCTCCACCTGATGATCGCTTGCCTACAAGCACACGGGTGGTTGATAAATTGGAAAAAGTCCTCCCTGAGTCCATCACAGCGGATGGTTCATTTGGGAACCCTGCTGGATTCGCGTCGTCAGCAAAGGATTTTCCTGACTCCGGAGAAGGTCGCCTCCCTACAGCTGCGGATACGCAGTTGCCTGAGCAGTTGCCACCTGTCGGTCCATTCGGCTATGAGAGTTCTGGGGTCCATGGTGTCGACATTTGACATGGTGGAATTTGCCCAGTTCCATCCCCTGCCCCTGCAGGGGCTGATTCAATCGGAATGGAACGGGTTACCTCACCGGATCCACTCTCAGGTGCTGGTGTTGTCTCCGGAGGTTCGGCACTCTTTGGCTTGGTGGCTTCAGACAGCTCATCTGGTCGAGGGGCGCCCCTTTTGGATCCCGGACTGGGTCCTGCTCACGACAGATGCCAGTCTCCGGGGTTGGGGGGCAGTGACCGGCTCATTGTCTCTCCAGGGTCGTTGGTCTGCGGCGGAAGCACTTCTCCCCATCAACATCCTTGAACTGCGGGCAGTATACAGGGCCCTGCAGTCGTCCGGTCCCGTTCTTCACGGAAGGGCGGTACAGGTGCAGTCCGACAACGCCACCACGGTGGCGTATATCAACGACCAAGGAGGAACTCGCAGTCGGGCAGCGATGTCGGAGGTGTCTCGCATCCTGACTTGGGCGGAGTGTCACATTCCAGCGATCTCGATGGTCTTCATCCCTGGAGTCCTCAATTGGGAAGCGGACTTCCTCAGCCATTACGACGTGCAACCCGGGGAATGGTCGCTTCACCCAGAGGTGTTTCAGCTACTCGTGGACAGGTGGGGACTGCCGGAGCTGGACTTGATGGCCTCCCGTCACAATCACAAGTTGCCCGTTTATGGGTCAAGGACAAGAGACGCAGGCGCAAGTCTGGTGGACGCGCTGTCGGTGAAATGGACGTTTCACCTGGCGTATCTGTTTCCTCCGATATCCCTACTTCCTCGGGTTCTGCGGAAATTCAAGCAGGACGGCGGCACGCTCGTGCTGGTGGCTCCGGCGTGGCCCAGACGGCCTTGGTACTCCGATCTCATGAGCCTCTCCATCGACGCGCCGTTCCTTCTTCCTCAGCGTCGGGACCTGTTGTCTCAAGGGCCCTGCCTTTACCCGGATCTGGGTCGGCTGTCTTTGACGGCGTGGCTCTTGAGACAGCCGTCTTGAGGTCTCGGGCCTGCTTCAGCACGGATTTATCACAGGGTGTGGCACACTTACTTTCAGTGGTGTGAGTCCAGACATTATGATCCTCAGGTGTTCCGAGTTTCTAGGATCTTGGAATTTCTTCAATCAGGATTGGACCTCGGCTTACGCCTTGCATCTCTGAAGGTTCATGTGTCCGCCTTGTCCGTGTGGTTTCAACGGCGGATTGCAATACTGCCGGATGTTCACACCTTTTTCCAAGGTGTTCTCAGGATCCAGCCTCCCTTTGTGCCTCCTGTGGCTCCTTGGGACTTGGCGGTGGTTCTACGGGTCCTGCAGGGTCCTCCGTTTGAGCCTCTTGAGTCGGTGGTGCTCAAGTGGCTGACATTTAAGACTGTTTTTCTCCTGGCAATTGCTTCTGCCAGGAGGGTGTCTGAATTGGGGGCGCTTTCCTGTCGCCCTCCTTTCCTGATTTTTCACCAGGACAGAGCGTTGCTCCGCACTCGTCCTGAGTTTTTGCCCAAAGTGGTCTCGAAGTTCCACATTAATCAGGAACTTGTTGTGCCAGCTTTTCAGTCCCCTGATCTTTCAGTTGGTGAGACTTCCTTAGATGTGGACCGGACGGCTTCGGTTAGGAAGTCTTATTCCTTGTTTATCCTCTTTGGTTTTCACAAGAGGGGTTGGCCTGCCAACAAACAAACGTTAGCCCGTTGGCTTCGTTACGTTATTTGTGAAGCTTATGCACAGGAGGGTTTACCTGTGCCAGCCTCTGTTAAGGCTCATTCCACTTGTTCTGTGGGTCCGTCTTGGGCTGCTAGACGTGGCGCTTCTGCTGTTCAGCTGTGTAAGGCTGCCACTTGGTCTTCAATTCAAACGTTTTTGAGGTTCTATGCGTTTGACACCTTCGCCTCTCAGGATGCATCCTTTGGCACAGGAGCGTCCCCGCCGTTAGTTGAACTGCTTTGGGACATCCCCAAGGTCAACCCTGTGGACCCCCTATGGACCCTGAAGTAGAAAACAAGAGATATGGTAAGAACTTACCTTTGTTATCTCTGTTTCTACGAAGTCCATAGGGTCCACAGGGCGCCCGCCCTGACGCACCTGGCTTCAAATGGGCTGTGTGGCTGGTCACCGGTTTTCCGTCTCCCATTTCTGTGAGTATGGTTTCTTGTGTGTTCCAGTCTTCCTTCTCTCTGTTTAGTCTCCTCCTCCGGCCTTGGCTGCTTACCAACTGAGGTGCCTGTGGCTCGGGGGCGGGGTATAGAGGAGGACCCAAGTGCATCCTGGGAGCTAAAAGCTTAACTGTGTGGTGCCCATGGATCCTGATCCAGCCATATCCCCAAGGTCAACCCTGTGGACCCTATGGACTTCGTAGAAACAGAGATAACAAAGGTAAGTTCTTACCATATCTCTTGTTTTGCAGTGTACGTTCTTCCTTCTCCTCTTTCCTTCTCCTGCCTTGAGGCTTGTTTACAAAACTGAAGGCCTGTGGCTGGGGCCAGGGTTTATATGGAGGAGAACCTGAGGCATCCTGGGAGCTGAAAGCTTTAACTGTTTGGTGCCTGGATCTCTCCAACCACATTACCCCATGGTATCCCTGTGGACCCTATGGACCTCGAAGAAAAGGAGTTATCAAGGTAAGTCTACCATAATTCAAATTTTTTTTCAACCTGTTGATACCTTGTTGCTAAGCTCCTTTCTCTGAAATTCTGCCTGTGTTGTCCTTATGGACCTTTTAGGTTGCAGAGCCTCCTTTTTTGGGGTTTTGGGTCGATAATCTGTCGGAGGCTCCCTGGAGTAGTCATGTGTCCTCTGAGGGAGGCTAGGGACCACTTTGAGATTGCAATCATTGTCTCTCGGTACTGTGGTTGCCTCTGTAGGGCAATTCCTTAGTTGAACTTGCCTATTGGTTTCCGTTTTCTCTAGAGGGTGCAGGCTTGGCTGCACACTTATGAGATGTGGGCCTGCTGTGTGATTGCACTCCTTGGTGCAAGTTCCACTTGCAATCTTCAACTAATGATTCTACTGTTTGTGAAAAACCATGTTCCCGATTTTTCCAGTTCTGCTAGATCTCTGGTGCACCGTTTAGGATTGTGGGTAATTCCATTTTCCTACCTGCGGCTTCCCTTCTATCAGGGCGTCCAGGCTGGCCATTGCAGTATTGTAGTCTGGGTCTTTTTGTGTTTGAATTACCTTTTAGGTCGGGTCATGTCAGTATCTTTCGGCATGCAGATCTTTGCCTAATTTTTTCTGGCTCCCGATGTTTGAGTTTTACTCTTTCAGCTCCTCTCATCTTTATAAAACTGTTTTACTTTGGAACGTTTTGCTAACTCCTACACTTGGTGGCTGTGTTCGTGTACTTTTCCCTTGTTTCAGTTGCTAGACTGTTCTGTTGGGACTACGTTATTAGGTTAGTATGGTGGGCCGCTATTGTGCGTCTCTTGTTGCTTCTTGGTTTCAGCTTCTAATTTCCTATGGGCAACTCAGCACGCTTTCACTGTGTCCCCAATCTTTGTTGCAGGAAGGGTTGCTCCGGGTCCCGGCTGTTAGCTCATATCCTACCTGACCGGTTCTGTTTCAAAACGGTCTGGTCTTTTTTGAACTTTCCGCCTTTCTGCAGCGTGTGCCTCCTGTTCTACCGGTCCCGTCTTGACCTGTGGTGACTTAGGTGGATTGGGGCGTTCTGTTGGCCGTTGTTTCCGCTCGTCAAGTCTCTGTGCTGTCTGCTATAGCTGCTAGTTCTCATGTCTGCTGCTAGTTCTCATGTCTCTGGTTTTTCACTTTGGCAGGGCAATGCTGTCCACATCCTTTCCGCTTCTTGGCTGTTATTCTGGCTGTGCAGACTCTGTGGCTCAGGTCACGTTGGTTTAACAGTTGGATGGCCTCTTGGTCCTTTATGCCGCTCACCGGTGGGATGGGCCAGCCTACAAGTGGTCTGTGGCTCGCTGGATCACTTCTGCTATTCACTATACTTATGTTTCTTTGGGTCAGCCGGTAACTGGCCCTCCCTGGATGCATTCTTTTTGGGGCGTGAGTGTTTCTTGAAGATTGCGGCAGGTTGCCTTCATTTAGCAGCTGTGCTAGAGAGCTCCTTGTTCCTCCGAATCGTCTTTCTCCACCTTTTCCAGGTTCCACAATATGTGGTCTAGCTTTCCACACTTTTTCTCCACTGACGCCAGTTATAGGGCATCCAGTTTGGCACAAGGCTTGACTGGTGTGTGACCAAACCACACACATGCTCACACACACACACACACACACACGCGCACACACTCTTTGGGAAGTCCAACAGTAGCAGTGTTCACCAGACGAAGCAGATTTTTTTATTTTTTTTTTAGTACTCGCCGTAAAATCAATTCCTCTGAGTCCATTTGGGGAACACTGTGTTCCCTCACTAGTTGGTTGTGCTGCCGCTTGCCAAGTCACTACAGCAGGTGGGAGGGCTGAGGCGGGTGGGGTTTCAGCTCTAATAGTTCTAACTATTTAGTGCCTTCACATTCTCTCCTCTCATTTCTCACAGTCACAGTGTTCCCTAGATGGACTCGGATGAACTGAATAAAGTGACTTGAGACACGCGGCCGCTGATACAGAGCTGGAATAACGGTTTGGTGGCCCCTACGAATAAATTGTCAGTATTATTAAAAAGTATAATGTGCAAATGCTCCCAGCAACACAGATGTGTTAAACACACTGTAGTGCCCCCAGGTCACATCATAACATACCGTTCATATGTCAGAGTGCCCCCCACCCACACTGGTGATGTAGCTATGTGTGGGGGGCACTGGGCGACCACTGAGCCCCAAGATACAGAGAGCAGTCATGCTGATGAAGGAGCAGTCACTGGTGGCCATGCCAGTTCGCCTCCAGACTCAGAGAAGAGCGTCCACCAAATAAAGGAGCAGTCCCGGCTGAGTTCTTGGTATTTGGTGGATCAAATTGACCCTGTACCACATGGTCCCTGTCATTTATAAGGGGTGTGGGATCTGCAACAGTGCAGAGTCGGACGCCACCGAACACTGTGATGTAGCCAATATTTTGCGCTGCGCTGACGTTTCTGAATGACACTTCAGTGCAGCAAGACTTTTCGTTCGTGTTAGTGGCGGGTGACAGGGGAACTTTGCCAGCAGACTGCAGGAGGAAAAACAGCGTGGGCAGAACACTGCAATTTTTACTATTTTATATCTGCATATGCAGTGTTCCTTTCTTTTCCATTCATTCTCTTATGCATACACTCTTACAACTGTTGTGCTGCTGACAGAAGTGGCCAAACCATGCCAGTAGAGCACTGAGTGACACCCTGATAATGCTACGTAGACATATACACTACAGCAAAGTTAGGGTTGTTCACTTGTATTGTTTTCACATGAATGTAATAGATGTGTATGTTGTCACCGCTGACTTCTCTAGCCTGGGCCACTGTGAAGCTCAGATAACGTGTCATACAGTCAGGATTCCTGCACTCCAGAGTCAATTTATTAGTCTCTTTGGGCCTGATTCATTACGATCGCGCCTGGGATCATGCACGCAGTCTGACTGCGATTATATGCTCCTTTGCAATCGCTATACCTTCCCAGCACTACATAGGGACGCCTACCTTACCTTACACACCTCTGTAATGTTTAGCAAGACTGCGACACTATAGGTGATACTTGCACAAGGTCAGACCTTACTCAGAAATTGCTAAACTTCCTGTACGCAGCGAGAGCTTAGGCTACGTATAGCAATGCAGTGGATGAAACGCACTGACACGCCTGCGTTTCGCCCCCCCCTTGCACGTCACCAGCCCCAAACGGTACTTCCTGTGAATCGCTCTACGATGGGTCTGCATAGTCTGTGATCACAGTCCCGATCGCAGTGGGCGTTACGCGCACGTGCACTGTGATGCATGCGCAGAAGGCAACAATCTGCCTATTGCGTGCGTAATCGCAGGTGAGATCCTTGCTGAATCAGCCCCTTTATCTGTTAACTCTGCAGTTAATTTACATTATTTATCAATGGAAATTGTCTCTGTATTTTAAGGCCAGAGGAACTTCAGAATTTAGAGTTTCATCCTGTGATAGTCCGAGGTCACTTTGATCACTCCAAGGAACTTTATGTCAGACCTCGCACACTGGTAAATCCCAAGAAACAAGATCAACAGACCAACCTGCCGACATTGCCAGAGAATGGGGCTCATGTGGTTACCCCCTTCCATTGCACTGACCTGGGGTATGTGATTTCCTACAGCTAGTAATTAATGGGGAAACATTATATCAACTGAGTAATGATTGTTGTACTCATTCATCGTATCCGATAAATAGAGATTTCTGGTTCACTCTGATCAGGGTGTATTGATAGAAAATAACAGAGGTAATGTCATGATATGGGCTAGTATGGATCAATGTAAAACACCACACCGTATAATGAGCTTTGTATGATCTGTTCTGTTCTGCTTTTACAGAATCAGCATCCTGGTAAACAGGGGATTTGTTCCCAATAGGAAGCTGTATCCTGGGACGCGGATGGAAGGGCAGGTAAGGGGACTGTTAGCAGAAGGAGGCCAGACATTTTCCAACTCTATGAAATTACTGTCCCGATGCCAATCCCAAATATAGGCCCCCTCAGTGCTATTTTCCTGCTCCTTTGAGATCAGTCGATGATTCATTAACTGCTTAAATACAGGATCCAACTATATAAGAGATGGAAGGTTCCCACACTCCGCCATTATAGTCCAGGTTAGCATTTGGGAGCCTCTGTAATATATGATATGATTATTACTAAGAGATGGAAGGTTCCCACACTCCACCATTACAGTCCAGGTTAGAGTTTGGGAGCCTCTGTAATATATGATAGATTACTACTAAGACATGGAAGGTTCCCACACTCCGCCATTACAGTCCAGGTTAGAGTTTGGGAGCCTCTGTAATATATGATATGATTATTACTAAGACATGGAAGGTTCCCACACTCCGCCATTACAGTCCAGGTTAGAGTTTGGGAGCCTCTGTAATATATGATAGATTACTACTAAGACATGGAAGGTTCCCACACTCCGCCATTACAGTCCAGGTTAGAGTTTGGGAGCCTCTGTAATATATGATATGATTATTACTAAGACATGGAAGGTTCCCACACTCCGCCATTACAGTCCAGGTTAGAGTTTGGGAGCCTCTGTAATATATGATAGATTATTACTAAGACATGGAAGGTTCCCACACTCCGCCATTACAGTCCAGGCAGGGGTGTATCTTGGGGTCCGCACACCCCTGGCAAACTAAGGGACTGGCGCCCCCCTCCAATGACTGCTTCTACTTGAAAAAAATAAAATAACACACACTAGGGGTAGTTTAATTCAGACACCTGTAGAAATAGGGAGAATATTTTTTTTTTATTTTTCTTTATAATATATATATCTTTTACAGAACTTACTATATTGCAAACCACTATTTATTAATGTCAAAAAACACAATAAAAGCTTGAAAACATAGCGTCAAAAACAAACATGCATTATGGGTAAAATAATTTACATATATTCAAATTGGACTGTCTACACTGCATTGTGCTTTTTAACTCTGCCATATAATTTTTGAAAAAAAGCATAAAAACAGCTAAAATCACAGAATTTGTAGGTTTTTCTGCTCCTATGCTATTATTAACCTCAATAACCTTAATTTCCACTCATTTACAGTCTATTCTGAGCACCTCACACCTCACAATAGTGTTTTTATGTCCAAAAGGTTGCACCGAGGTAGCTGGATGACTATGCTAAGCGACACGAGTGGGCGGCACAAACACGTGACCCATCTAGGCGTGATACTGCAGTGGCAGACAGGATGGCAGTTTGAAAAACTAGGCCCCAAACTGTACATAATGCAAAGAAAAAAAAGAGGTGCAAGATGGAATTGTCCTTGGGCCCTCCCACCCACCCTTATGTTGTATAAACAGGACATGCACACTTTAACAAACCAATCATTTCAGCGCCAGGGTCTGCCACACGACTGTGGCTGAAATGATTGGTTCGTTTGGGCCCCCACAAAGCAAGCTGGCAATTAATCTGTCCCTGCACAAACTGGCTCTACGGAGGCAAGATGTCATCCTCATGCTCCTCATCCACCGGTTCCTCACCCTCTTCAGTGTGTACATCCTCATCCTCACAGAGTATTAATTCGTCCCCGCTGGAACCACAGGTCCCTCTGTACGTTCTGGAGGCTGGTCTCCCTGGAAGAGTTGATAATTCATTTTATGAACAGCATCTTCTCCACATTTTGTGGAAGCAACCTCCTACGCCTTTCGCTGACAAGGTTCCCGGCTGCACTAAACACTCTTTCGGAGTACACACTGGAGGGGGGGCAACTCAGGTAAAATAGAGCCAGTTTGTACAGGGACCTCCAAATTGCTTCTTTTTCCTGCCAGTACAGGTATGGACTGTCTGACATGCCTACTTGGATGCTGTCACCGATGTAATCCTTTAACAGACAGACGCACGCTTGTCGCTGCTGCTTTGAGGATGCAAGTGCGGCTACAGCCCACACATTTCACAAAGACAGAAAAAAAAAGAACAATATTTTAATTGTTTGTGTAGCACACTTTGAGGGTGTCACCACCCTTTAACAGACAGACGCACGCTTGTCGCTGCTGCTTTGAGGACAGTATCATATGCAGTGACAGTAGACTTGTCAGAATTTGTTGGCATGTCCTTCAGTCCGGACCAGATGTCCAAACTAGCCCTTGACTTATGACACAGGCGCACGCTTGGCGCTGCTACTATGTTGATGCACGTGCGGCTACATCGCACACAAGTCACAAACACATTAAAAAAATAGTTTTTTATTTTTTGGAGCACTTTGAGGGTTACACCACCCTTTAACAGACAGACGCACGCTTGTCGCTGCTGCTTTGAGGATGCAAGTGCGGCTACAGCCCACACATTTCACAAAGACAGAAAAAAAAAGAACAATATTTTAATTGTTTGTGTAGCACACTTTGAGGGTGTCACCACCCTTTAACAGACAGACGCACACTTGTCGCTGCTGCTTTAAGGATGCAGGTGCGGCTACAGCCCACACATTTCACAAAGACCAAAAAAAAAATAATATTTTTATTGTTTGTGTAGCACACTTTGAGGGTGTCACCACCCTTTAACAGACAGACGCACGCTTGTCGCTGCTGCTTTGAGGATGCAGGTGGAATCTAAACGGGATTTGGAACCGGGGACACACTACCTCCATCAATTGTCTAAATCCCACTGCACTAATGGCGGATACCGGACGCACGTCTAACACCAACATAGCAGTCAAGGCCTCAGTTATACGTTTTGCTTCAGGATGACTGCTGTCGTACTTCATCCTCATCGCTAGGGACTGTTGGAGGGTCAATTGTTTAGTAAAAGTAGTGATGTTCCTACTTCCTCTCTGGGATGGTGAACAACTCCCAGCAGCAGAAATAGCACTAGGAGGAAGTGGTTCTTGATCTTTCCCTATTTTATTTTTATCGGAGAAAGTTTGGTCCTCCATTTATGTTATATTGATATATACGTGCGGCTAAAGCGCACACAAACACAGAAAATATTTTTTTTATTTTTGCTGGAGAGTAGTGCACTTTGTGGGTTACACCACCCTTTAAGAAATGAGCCAGCCGGCTCTTTACTTATGGGACACAGGCGCACGCTTGGCGCTGCTCCTTTGTTGATGCACGTGCGGCTACTGCGCACACAATTCACAAACACAGAAAATATATATTTTTTTGGTTTGGACTGGAGTGTACTTTGGGGGTTACAGCACCTTTTAATGGTCAAGCCAGCCGGCCCTTTACTTATGACACAGGCGCACGCTTGGCACTACTTTGTTGATGCACGTGCGGCTACTGCGCACACAATTCACAAACACAGAAAATATATATTTTTTTGGTTTGGACTGGAGTGTACTTTGGGGGTTACAGCACCCTTTAATGGTCAAGCCAGCCGGCCCTTTACTTATGACACAGGCGCACGCTTGGCACTACTTTGTTGATGCACGTGCGGCTACTGCGCACACAATTCACAAACACAGAAAATATATATTTTTTTGGTTTGGACTGGAGTGTACTTTGGGGGCTACAGCACCCTTTAACGGTCAAGCCAGCCGGCCCTTTACTTATGACACAGGCGCACGCTTGGCACTACTTTGTTGATGCACGTGCGGCTACTGCGCACACAATTCACAAACACAGAAAATATATATTTTTTTTGGTTTGGACTGGAGTGTACTTTGGGGGTTACAGCACCCTTTAAGAAATGAGCCAGCCGGCTCTTTACTTATGGGACACAGGCGCACGCTTGGCGCTGCTCCTTTGTTGATGCACGTGCGGCTACTGCGCACACAATTCACAAACACAGAAAATAATTTTTTTTTTGGTTTGGACTGGAGTGTACTTTGGGGGTTACAGCACCCTTTAATGGTCAAGCCAGCCGGCCCTTTACTTATGACACAGGCGCACGCTTGGCACTACTTTGTTGATGCACGTGCGGCTACTGCGCACACAATTCACAAACACAGAAAATATATTTTTTTTTTTAGCACTTGGGGGGAGCACCCCTGATGGACAGATCACCCCCTGGACAACACTACAGCACCCCTTTAAGACTGGGACACTGCACAGGACTTTGGAGTGGACACAGCCCCTATGGAGAACTGACTGCACAACACAGTCCAGCCAGCCCCTATGGACTTTGAAGTAGTGGACACAGCCCCTATTAACAACAGCAGCACAGCACAACCAGCCCCTATGGACTTTGAAGTAGTGGACAACAGCAGCACAGCGCAGCACAGCACAACACTACTCTGCACTACACTACACTACACAGCCCAGCCAGCCCTAACTCCCACCCTCCCTCTTCACTGTCCACAGCCGAGTGAGAAAATGGCGCCGACGCGGGTACCTTATATAGGATCCAAAACCCGCGAGACTCGGAAGGCGGGATGATGACGTTTTGCCACGATTTCAGATCCGAGTCAGGCGGGAAAAGTCGAGCCTGACTCTGATCTGCCTCGGATCGGGGGGGTTCGGATTTCAGAAATCCGAACCCGCACACCCCTAATATATATATACTTTTTTTTTTAATATATATATATATATTTTTATATTTTTTCAGTTGTAACACTTACTACATGCAAGCACTGTTTATTAATTTCTATATGTCAACAACACAGGAAAAGAGGGCATCAATAACAAACAAGGTGCATTGTGGGCAAGATAATTTGCATATATGCAAATTACGTTGCGAATAGAGCATTGTGGTTGATGTGGTGTTGCACTCTTTTCCTGCAAGGTTGACATATGGGACTTAGTGAGTGGTGATTGGTATGTAGTGGGTATTGTGGGAGAAGAGATATATTAGGAAAAAAAAAATAAAAAAAAATTAGTCTCTGTAATTTTAAATGTTTCTGATATAAAGGGACATATAAGAAGCCTGATACACATTAACAATGGTGGACACTGCGCCAGAGCAAACAGGAGACCAGTGATCATTTGCTAATGATGTCGGGTGGCAACGGCGCCCCCCTCCTCGGCCGGCGCCCCTGGCGAGTGCCATTCTGGCCAATAGGAAGATACGCACCTGAGTCCAGGTTAGAGTTTGGGAGCCTCTGTAATATATGATAGATTATTACTAAGTAATGGAAGGTTCCTACACTCCACCATTACAGTCCAGTTTAGCGTTTGGGAGCCTCTGTAATATATGATATGATAGATTTATTACTAGGAGATGGAAGATTCCCACACTCCACCATTACAGTCCAGGTTAGAGTTTGGGAGCCTCTGTAATATATGATATGATAGATTTATTACTAGGAGATGGAAGATTCCCACACTCCACCATTACAGTCCAGTTTAGAGTTTGGGAGTCTCTGTAATATATGATATGATAGATTACTTCTAAGAGATGGAAGGTCCCCACACTCCGCCATTACAGTCCAGGTTAGAGTTTGGGAGCCTCTGTAATATATGATATGATAGATTTATTACTAGGAGATGGAAGATTCCCACACTCCACCATTACAGTCCAGGTTAGAGTTTGGGAGCCTCTGTAATATATGATATGATAGATTACTACTAAGAGACGGAAGGTCCCCACACTCCACCATTACAGTCCAGGTTAGAGTTTGGTAGCCTCTGTAATATATGATATGATAGATTACTACTAAGAGATGGAAGGTCCCCACACTCCACCATTACAGTTCAGGTTAGAGTTTGGGAGCCTCTGTAATATTTGATAGATTTACTACTAAGAGATGGAAGGTCCCCACACTCCGCCATTACAGTCCAGGTTAGAGTTTGGGAGCCTCTGTAATATATGATAGATTTACTACTAAGAGATGGAAGGTTCCCACACTCCGCCATTACAGTCCAGGTTAGCGTTTGGGAGCCTCTGTAATATATGATATGATAGATTACTACTAATAGATGGAAGGTTCCCACACTCCGCCATTACAGTGCAGGTTAGAGTTTGGGAGCCTCTGTAATATATGATACATTTACTACTAAGAGATGGAAGGATCCGACACTCTGCCATTACAGTCCAGGTTAGAGTTTGGGAGCCTCTGTAATATATGATCTGATAGATTTACTACTAAGAGATGGAAGGTCCCCACACTCCGCCATTACAGTTCAGGTTAGAGTTTGGGAGCCTCTGTAATATATGATATGATAGATTACTACTAAGAGATGGAAGGTTCCCACACTCCGCCATTACTGTCCAGGTTAGAGTTTGGGAGCCTCTGTAATATATGATTTGATAGATTTACTACTAAGAGATGGAAGGTCCCCACACTCCGCCATTACAGTCCAGGTTAGAGTTTGTTAGCCTCTGTAATATATGATATGATAGATTACTACTAAGAGATGGAAGGTCCCCACACTCCGCCATTACAGTCCGGGTTAGAGTTTGGGAGCCTCTGTAATATATGATATGATAGATTTATTACTAGGAGATGGAAGATTCCCACACTCCACCATTACAGTCCAGGTTAGAGTTTGGGAGCCTCTGTAATATATGATATGATAGATTTTCTACTAAGAGATGGAAGGTTCCCACACTCCACCATTACAGTCCAGGTTAGAGTTTGGGAGCCTCTGTAATATATGATTGATTTACTACTAAGAGATGGAAGGTTCCCACACTCCACCATTACAGTCCAGGTTAGAGTTTGGGAGCCTCTGACTTGATCATTGGCATAGCTGTGGATGACCACCCACAGCTATAGCGAGCGGCCATGATGATGGTCGCTATGGTCAAGACCATCTGGCTTGCGACGAGACCCTTGTGGTAGGGTCTCGTTGCCGCAAGCCCCAGAGAGCTTCTGGCTCAAATAGAGCCGAAAGCTCTCCCACTGACATCACTTGTGATGTAAGTGGGGCCGCCCACAAACGGCAGACGTTCGCCACGTCTACAAAATGTGGCGAGCTGTCGATCAACATCGACAGCCACCCCTTTTGTAGTGCCCCTTTTGCGTGCGCACTGGGCCACCATCGACCCGCTTGCGAGCGTGTCTGAATCAGGCCCTAAATACTAAAAAAGAAACTTTGCTGTGGAAATCCTGCTGCTCCGCTCTCAGGGCCGGATTCAGCAGAGGACGTAATTACTAAGCCGCACACAAGTTGCTTTGCAATTCCTGTGCTGCAAAACTGCAAATGCAGCAGAAGGTATCTGACATCTCCTTGCTGAAGCCTACTGCAGCCTGCGAGGCCACCAGAAGACTGTCTCTCTATGGCTTCAGTGCCCCCTCCTTCCCTGAACCACCTTTCTCAGCAGGTCACAGACACTCTGGCTATAGTCCCAGGACTTCTTTCACTCAGTTTTGCATTAATGACTTCTTCACTGGACAGGTTCTGCGAGGCATCCAGCAGACTCTGCAATCATCAGAGCTCTGTGGATCCATTTCCCTGAGGTTTCCAATTTGCAAATGTGTTTGGTGGAAGATTCCTGGAGACTGAAGACTTTGGGCGGAATTCAATTGTTTTCGCGGCCCGCATCTCCTGTCTAAAGTGACAGGAGATCACGGCCGCTATACAATTGTCCAAGATTTTCGTGCTGATCGCGCCCATAGAGGTCAGGTTTGGCCGCGTAAAGCAGCTAAACCCGACCAAAGTGCTGGGCGCAATCGCGAAAAGTGATGTTTGGGCGCCCAAACATGTAACTTTTGGCACATTTCAACTCTCATCCCCCAGGGGCTGCGAGCTGAAATGTAGCGCTGGCAGCTCATCGCGCCCGACAGGAGCAAGAATTGAATAGCTCCGTCGGGCGCGATAGGGGCTGGAAAGAATTGAATTCCGCCCTTTATATCATAGCAGGAAGCTTACTTCACCAATCAGGATTATGAGCATGTAGTGTTAGCAATTTGCCATGTCTTAGATTTTTCGGGGTTTTATTCAAAATAGTTTTTATTGAAGCAATGAACAATGGCCATATTAATGACAGTTGTTGTTTCTTCTTCGGGGTCCATAGGGATCCACAGGGATACCATGGGGATATTATGGTTGGAAGACCAGGCACCAAGCCGTTAAGATATTTGGCTCCCAGAATGCCCCGGGTCGTCCTCCATATATACCCCGCCCCTAGCCATAGGATTTCAGTTTCTTCGTTTAGTGAGGCAGGATACTACACCAGCCGGGCCTTATCATCTTACGCTGGGGATCGGCAGCAGACGCATATCTGCTGCCACGAGGCCAGCGTACCCAGTCGGTTAATGCAGCTTAGGGGAGGTAGGCGCTCCCCAACCCAGACGCAGTCCTGATGCATAGGTTTCACGCGTCTGGGTTGCTCCGCCTACCCTCCACGTGTATGAGACCCGCACGGCCCACGGTGTGCACCTGGTTAGTGTTGGTCTCAGGAGGGTCTGGGTCAGTCTCCCTGTATACACCTCCCTTGGTTAATGTATTCAGAGCTCTATATCCTACTATGACTTTGCGTTGCTGTAATTAATTTTGAGCCCATTGTAATTATATTACTTATACATTGTATGTGACCTGTAATTATATTACTTATACATTGTATGTGACCTGTAATTATATTACTTATACATTGTATGTGACCTATAATTATATTACTTATACATTGTATGTGACTGTAATTATATTACTTATACATTGTATGTGACTGTAATTATATTACTTATACATTGTATGTGGCTGTAATTATATTACTTATACAGTGTATGTGACTGTAATTATATTACTTATACATTGTATGTGGCTGTAATTATATTACTTATACAGTGTGTGACTGTAATTATATTACTTATACATTGTATGTGGCTGTAATTATATTATACATTGTATGTGACTGTAATTATATTACTTATACATTGTATGTGGCTGTAATTATATTACTTATACAGTGTGTGACTGTAATTATATTACTTATACATTGTATGTGGCTGTAATTATATTATACAGTGTATGTGACTGTAATTATATTACTTATACATTGTATGTGACTGTAATTATATTACTTATACATTGTATGTGGCTGTAATTATATTACTTATACAGTGTATGTGACTGTAATTATATTACTTATACAGTGTATGTGGCTGTAATTATATTACTTATACAGTGTGTGACTGTAATTATATTACTTATACATTGTATGTGACCTGTAATTATATTACTTATACATTGTATGTGGCTGTAATTATATTACTTATACATTGTATGTGACCTGTAATTATATTACTTATACATTGTATGTGGCTGTAATTATATTACTTATACATTGTATGTGACTGTAATTATATTACTTATACAGTGTATGTGACTGTAATTATATTACTTATACAGTGTATGTGACCTGTAATTATATTACTTATACAGTGTATGTGGCTGTAATTATATTACTTATACATTGTATGTGACTGTAATTATATTACTTATACAGTGTATGTGACTGTAATTATATTACTTATACATTGTATGTGACCTGTAATTATATTACTTATACATTGTATGTGGCTGTAATTATATTACTTATACATTGTATGTGACTGTAATTATATTACTTATACATTGTATGTGGCTGTAATTATATTACTTATACAGTGTATGTGGCTGTAATTATATTACTTATACATTGTATGTGGCTGTAATTATATTATACATTGTATGTGACTGTAATTATATTACTTATACATTGTATGTGACTGTAATTATATTACTTATACATTGTATGTGGCTGTAATTATATTATACATTGTATGTGGCTGTAATTATATTACTTATACATTGTATGTGGCTGTAATTATGTTATACATTGTATGTGACTGTAATTATATTACTTATACATTGTATGTGACTGTAATTATATTACTTATACATTGTATGTGGCTGTAATTATATTACTTATACATTGTATGTGACTGTAATTATATTACTTATACATTGTATGTGACTGTAATTATATTACTTATACATTGTATGTGACTGTAATTATATTACTTATACATTGTATGTGACTGTAATTATATTACTTATACAGTGTATGTGACCTGTAATTATATTACTTATACAGTGTATGTGGCTGTAATTATATTACTTATACATTGTATGTGGCTGTAATTATATTACTTATACAGTGTATGTGACTGTAATTATATTACTTATACAGTGTATGTGACTGTAATTATATTACTTATACATTGTATGTGACCTGTAATTATATTACTTATACATTGTATGTGACTGTAATTATATTACTTATACAGTGTATGTGGCTGTAATTATATTACTTATACATTGTATGTGACCTGTAATTATATTACTTATACATTGTATGTGGCTGTAATTATATTACTTATACATTGTATGTGACTGTAATTATATTACTTATACATTGTATGTGGCTGTAATTATATTATACATTGTATGTGACTGTAATTATATTACTTATACAGTGTATGTGACTGTAATTATATTACTTATACATTGTATGTGACTGTAATTATATTACTTATACATTGTATGTGGCTGTAATTATATTACTTATACATTGTATGTGGCTGTAATTATATTATACATTGTATGTGACTGTAATTATATTACTTATACATTGTATGTGACTGTAATTATATTACTTATACAGTGTATGTGGCTGTAATTATATTACTTATACATTGTATGTGGCTGTAATTATATTATACATTGTATGTGACTGTAATTATATTACTTATACAGTGTATGTGGCTGTAATTATATTACTTATACATTGTATGTGACTGTAATTATATTACTTATACATTGTATGTGGCTGTAATTATATTACTTATACAGTGTATGTGGCTGTAATTATATTACTTATACATTGTATGTGGCTGTAATTATATTATACATTGTATGTGACTGTAATTATATTACTTATACATTGTATGTGACTGTAATTATATTACTTATACATTGTATGTGGCTGTAATTATATTATACATTGTATGTGGCTGTAATTATATTACTTATACATTGTATGTGGCTGTAATTATATTATACATTGTATGTGACTGTAATTATATTACTTATACATTGTATGTGACTGTAATTATATTACTTATACATTGTATGTGGCTGTAATTATATTACTTATACATTGTATGTGACTGTAATTATATTACTTATACATTGTATGTGACTGTAATTATATTACTTATACATTGTATGTGACTGTAATTATATTACTTATACATTGTATGTGACTGTAATTATATTACTTATACAGTGTATGTGACCTGTAATTATATTACTTATACAGTGTATGTGGCTGTAATTATATTACTTATACATTGTATGTGGCTGTAATTATATTACTTATACAGTGTATGTGACTGTAATTATATTACTTATACAGTGTATGTGACTGTAATTATATTACTTATACATTGTATGTGACCTGTAATTATATTACTTATACATTGTATGTGACTGTAATTATATTACTTATACAGTGTATGTGACTGTAATTATATTACATATACAGTGTATGTGACCTGTAATTATATTACTTATACATTGTATGTGACTGTAATTATATTACTTATACATTGTATGTGACTGTAATTATATTACTTATACATTGTATGTGACTGTAATTATATTACTTATACAGTGTATGTGACTGTAATTATATTACTTATACATTGTATGTGACCTGTAATTATATTACTTATACATTGTATGTGGCTGTAATTATATTACTTATACATTGTATGTGACTGTAATTATATTACTTATACATTGTATGTGGCTGTAATTATATTACTTATACAGTGTATGTGGCTGTAATTATATTACTTATACAGTGTATGTGGCTGTAATTATATTATACATTGTATGTGACTGTAATTATATTACTTATACATTGTATGTGACTGTAATTATATTACTTATACATTGTATGTGGCTGTAATTATATTATACATTGTATGTGGCTGTAATTATATTACTTATACATTGTATGTGGCTGTAATTATATTATACATTGTATGTGACTGTAATTATATTACTTATACATTGTATGTGACTGTAATTATATTACTTATACATTGTATGTGGCTGTAATTATATTACTTATACATTGTATGTGACTGTAATTATATTACTTATACATTGTATGTGACTGTAATTATATTACTTATACATTGTATGTGACTGTAATTATATTACTTATACATTGTATGTGACTGTAATTATATTACTTATACAGTGTATGTGACCTGTAATTATATTACTTATACAGTGTATGTGGCTGTAATTATATTACTTATACATTGTATGTGGCTGTAATTATATTACTTATACAGTGTATGTGACTGTAATTATATTACTTATACAGTGTATGTGACTGTAATTATATTACTTATACATTGTATGTGACCTGTAATTATATTACTTATACATTGTATGTGACTGTAATTATATTACTTATACAGTGTATGTGACTGTAATTATATTACATATACAGTGTATGTGACCTGTAATTATATTACTTATACATTGTATGTGACTGTAATTATATTACTTATACATTGTATGTGACTGTAATTATATTACTTATACAGTGTATGTGACTGTAATTATATTACTTATACATTGTATGTGACCTGTAATTATATTACTTATACATTGTATGTGGCTGTAATTATATTACTTATACATTGTATGTGACTGTAATTATATTACTTATACATTGTATGTGGCTGTAATTATATTACTTATACAGTGTATGTGGCTGTAATTATATTACTTATACAGTGTATGTGGCTGTAATTATATTACTTATACATTGTATGTGGCTGTAATTATATTACTTATACAGTGTATGTGGCTGTAATTATATTACTTATACAGTGTATGTGACTGTAATTATATTACTTATACAGTGTATGTGACTGTAATTATATTACTTATACAGTGTATGTGACCTGTAATTATATTACTTATACAGTGTATGTGACCTGTAATTATATTACTTATACATTGTATGTGACTGTAATTATATTACTTATACATTGTATGTGACCTGTAATTATATTACTTATACATTGTATGTGGCTGTAATTATATTACTTATACATTGTATGTGACTGTAATTATATTACTTATACATTGTATGTGGCTGTAATTATATTACTTATACAGTGTATGTGGCTGTAATTATATTACTTATACATTGTATGTGACTGTAATTATATTACTTATACATTGTATGTGACTGTAATTATATTATATATACAGTGTATGTGGCCTGTAATTATATTACTTATACATTGTATGTGGCTGTAATTATATTATACATTGTATGTGACTGTAATTATATTACTTATACATTGTATGTGGCTGTAATTATATTACTTATACATTGTATGTGACTGTAATTATATTACTTATACATTGTATGTGACCTGTAATTATATTACTTATACATTGTATGTGGCTGTAATTATATTACTTATACATTGTATGTGACCTGTAATTATATTACTTATACATTGTATGTGGCTGTAATTATATTACATGTGCATTGTATGTGGCTGTAATTATATTACTTATACATTGTATGTGACCTGTAATTATATTACTTATACATTGTATGTGGCTGTAATTATATTACTTATACATTGTATGTGACCTGTAATTATATTACTTATACATTGTATGTGACTGTAATTATATTACTTATACATTGTATGTGGCTGTAATTATATTACTTATACATTGTATGTGACTGTAATTATATTATACATTGTATGTGGCTGTAATTATATTACTTATACATTGTATGTGACCTGTAATTATATTACTTATACATTGTATGTGGCTGTAATTATATTACTTATACATTGTATGTGACTGTAATTATATTACTTATACATTGTATGTGGCTGTAATTATATTATACATTGTATGTGACTGTAATTATATTACTTATACAGTGTATGTGACTGTAATTATATTACTTATACATTGTATGTGACTGTAATTATATTACTTATACATTGTATGTGGCTGTAATTATATTACTTATACATTGTATGTGGCTGTAATTATATTATACATTGTATGTGACTGTAATTATATTACTTATACATTGTATGTGACTGTAATTATATTACTTATACAGTGTATGTGGCTGTAATTATATTACTTATACATTGTATGTGGCTGTAATTATATTATACATTGTATGTGACTGTAATTATATTACTTATACAGTGTATGTGGCTGTAATTATATTACTTATACATTGTATGTGACTGTAATTATATTACTTATACAGTGTATGTGGCTGTAATTATATTACTTATACATTGTATGTGGCTGTAATTATATTATACATTGTATGTGACTGTAATTATATTACTTATACAGTGTATGTGGCTGTAATTATATTACTTATACATTGTATGTGACTGTAATTATATTACTTATACAGTGTATGTGACTGTAATTATATTATTATACATTGTATGTGACTGTAATTATATTACTTATACATTGTATGTGACTGTAATTATATTACTTATACAGTGTATGTGGCTGTAATTATATTACTTATACAGTGTATGTGACTGTAATTATATTACTTATACAGTGTATGTGGCTGTAATTATATTATACATTGTATGTGACTGTAATTATATTACTTATACATTGTATGTGACTGTAATTATATTACTTATACATTGTATGTGACTGTAATTATATTACTTATACATTGTATGTGACCTGTAATTATATTACTTATACAGTGTATGTGACCTGTAATTATATTACATATACAGTGTATGTGACTGTAATTATATTACTTATACATTGTATGTGACTGTAATTATATTACTTATACATTGTATGTGGCTGTAATTATATTACTTATACATTGTATGTGACTGTAATTATATTACATATACATTGTATGTGACTGTAATTATATTACATATACATTGTATGTGACTGTAATTATATTACTTATACATTGTATGTGACTGTAATTATATTACTTATACATTGTATGTGACTGTAATTATATTACTTATACATTGTATGTGGCTGTAATTATATTATACATTGTATGTGACTGTAATTATATTACTTATACATTGTATGTGGCTGTAATTATATTACTTATACATTGTATGTGACTGTAATTATATTACTTATACAGTGTATGTGACTGTAATTATATTACTTATACATTGTATGTGGCTGTAATTATATTACACATTGTATGTGACTGTAATTATATTACTTATACATTGTATGTGACTGTAATTATATTACTTATACAGTGTATGTGACTGTAATTATATTACTTATACATTGTATGTGGCTGTAATTATATTACTTATACATTGTATGTGGCTGTAATTATATTATACATTGTATGTGACTGTAATTATATTACTTATACATTGTATGTGGCTGTAATTATATTATACATTGTATGTGACTGTAATTATATTACTTATACATTGTATGTGACTGTAATTATATTACTTATACAGTGTATGTGGCTGTAATTATATTACTTATACAGTGTATGTGACTGTAATTATATTACTTATACATTGTATGTGGCTGTAATTATATTATACATTGTATGTGACCTGTAATTATATTACTTATACATTGTATGTGGCTGTAATTATATTATACATTGTATGTGACTGTAATTATATTATACATTGTATGTGACTGTAATTATATTACTTATACATTGTATGTGACTGTAATTATATTACTTATACATTGTATGTGGCTGTAATTATATTATACATTGTATGTGACTGTAATTATATTTCTTATACATTGTATGTGACTGTAATTATATTACTTATACAGTGTATGTGACTGTAATTATATTACTTATACAGTGTATGTGACTGTAATTATATTACTTATACATTGTATGTGGCTGTAATTATATTACTTATACATTGTATGTGGCTGTAATTATATTACTTATACATTGTATGTGACTGTAATTATATTATACATTGTATGTGACTGTAATTATATTATACATTGTATGTGACTAATTATATTACTTATACATTGTATGTGACTGTAATTATATTACTTATACATTGTATGTGGCTGTAATTATATTATACATTGTATGTGACTGTAATTATATTACTTATACATTGTATGTGACTGTAATTATATTACTTATACATTGTATGTGGCTGTAATTATATTATACATTGTATGTGACTGTAATTATATTTCTTATACATTGTATGTGACTGTAATTATATTACTTATACATTGTATGTGACTGTAATTATATTACTTATACAGTGTATGTGACTGTAATTATATTATACATTGTATGTGGCGGTAATTATATTACTTATACATTGTATGTGGCTGTAATTATATTATACATTGTATGTGACTGTAATTATATTACTTATACATTGTATGTGGCTGTAATTATATTATACATTGTATGTGACTAATTATATTACTTATACATTGTATGTGACTAATTATATTACTTATACATTGTATGTGACCTGTAATTATATTATACATTGTATGTGATTGTAATTATATTACTTATACATTGTATGTGACCTGTAATTATATTATACATTGTATGTGATTGTAATTATATTACTTATACATTGTATGTGGCTGTAATTATATTATACATTGTATGTGGCTGTAATTATATTACTTATACATTGTATGTGACTGTAATTATATTACTTATACATTGTATGTGACTGTAATTATATTACTTATACATTGTATGTGACCTGTAATTATATTATACATTGTATGTGATTGTAATTATATTACTTATACATTGTATGTGGCTGTAATTATATTATACATTGTATGTGGCTGTAATTATATTACTTATACATTGTATGTGACTGTAATTATATTACTTATACATTGTATGTGACTGTAATTATATTACTTATACATTGTATGTGACCTGTAATTATATTACATATACAGTGTATGTGACCTGTAATTATTTTACTTATACAGTGTATGTGACCTGTAATTATATTACATATACATTGTATGTGACTGTAATTATATTACTTATACATTGTATGTGGCTGTAATTATATTACTTATACATTGTATGTGGCTGTAATTATATTACATATACATTGTATGTGACTGTAATTATATTACTTATACATTGTATGTGACTGTAACTATATTACTTATACATTGTATGTGGCTGTAATTATATTATACATTGTATGTGACTGTAATTATATTATACATTGTATGTGGCTGTAATTATATTATACATTGTATGTGGCTGTAATTATATTATACATTGTATGTGACTGTAATTATATTACATATACATTGTATGTGACTGTAATTATATTACATATACATTGTATGTGACTGTAATTATATTACTTATACATTGTATGTGGCTGTAATTATATTACTTATACATTGTATGTGACTGTAATTATATTACTTATACATTGTATGTGGCTGTAATTATATTATACATTGTATGTGGCTGTAATTATATTATACATTGTATGTGGCTGTAATTATATTATACATTGTATGTGGCTGTACACTGTCAGGTGGCGTATAGCAGGTTGTTACACTTACCTGCTGTCAGCTGGGCAGGTCCTCTGCCGGCTCCCTCCATCACTCTGGTCGATTCTCAGGCTCCGTCTGCTGTGTTCTCCCGTCAGAACACCGTGTCAGCACAGCAGACGGAGCCTGAGGCGGCTGCAGAGGACTAGTAAGTGTGGGACAGGGAGGGGAGGTGAGCGGAAGGGGGAGGGGGGGTTGGGACACATACACTTACCGCAGCTGTAGGCAGTGCTGCGCATGCACTGGTTTTACGGATGTAACAGCGCATGTGCAGCACGGATACCAGCTGCGGTAAGTTAGTGTAGAGAGGGAAAACTATCTATTTCCCGAAAAGCTGTCATCTCAAAAATGACAGCTTTTTGGAATAGATAGTTATGGGGAGGAGGAATGATGAATTCCTCCGGTAATTAGGTAGAACTCCATGCAAGTTCTAAACCGAATTATCTCCAGGGACATTGTAGTTATGATTAATAGGCCCCTAATGCATCTCAACACAAGTTGTTTTTATCTCAGTCTGTTCAACATATATGGATTCAGACGCATCATCAGAGGATTCTGATGATACGCAGGATTCCTCTCCAGGGTCTACTTCTGGAGAGGAGGATCATCCATCTACTGTGGCTATTACTTCTTTGAGGCCGGTTAGATCAGTTCTAGATATTCAGGATGATGAACCAGCTCATAGTAAGAAGCCTCTAATGTTTAATCACCACAAAAGGTGGTCAAAACGGTATTTCCGGAGTCTGGACAGCTTACTGAGCTTATTGAGGAGGCATGGGGAGACCCTGATAAGCTATTTTATGTTGATAATAGCTCCCATTCCCACCTTCGGTATGTGCTAAGTGGGAGGTACCTCCTACTGTGGATGCTCATGTAACGCATCTAATCAGAAATGCTACATTGCCTATTCCATCGGCTTCTCTGAAAAATTCTGTAGATAAAAAGATTGAATCTTGTCTTAAGGCGATTTTTTTTCATCAGCTGGAACGGTTTCCCGTCCGGCTATAGCTGGAGCCTGGGTAGCCAAAGCTGTTGAAGAATGGATTGGGGCATTGGAAAATTCCCTACCAGATGCTACCAGAGAACAGATGATGAATATCTCCCATATACGGGAAGCGGCTTCCTATCTGGGAGGAGCTGCAGTGGATGGTGGAATTTTAGCTTCTAAGGCATCAGTAGCTTCAATAGTGGCACGCAGGGTCCTTTGGTTAAGGTCTTGGAAAGCTGATACAGCATCAAAGAGGGTGCTGGAAGTCTTACCTCTTCATGGAAAGGAACTCTTTGGAGCAGAGCTGGATAACATAATCTCTACTCTTGCAGCTTCAAAGTCAGCAGGTCTGCCATCTACGTCATCTAGTAGAACTAAACAGGTTTCTTTTCAGTCTTTTCGTCCTCAGTGGAAAACCAAAAGACAGACTTCCTCCAAGATGAATAGTTTTCGTAAGTCTAAGAGATCTGACCAGACATTCAGCCTCTAGGTCAGACAATAAGCCCTCGGCCTGATGGAGAGGGCCTCCTCCTGGGGACCCCAGGATGGGGGGCCGACTTCTTCAGTTTCCAGATTGTTGGCATCAAACTACAGATGCCTGGGTCTGAGAAGTGGGTATGCCCCCACTTTCAGGAGACACCCCCAGCAGAGGTTTTTTGCCACAAAGCCTCCATTGGATGTGAGCAGGGCCTTGGCCCAGGCCGGGGTGATAAATCCAGTCTCTATTTCTCAACAGGGAAGGCGTTATTATTCAAATCTATTTCTGGTCCAGAAAACAAATGGGGCATATCACCCTATATTGAATCTAAAAACCCTCAACAGGTTTATCCATGTTCCCAAATTACGCATGGAAACTCTACGGTCAATTATTTTGGCTATGGAGCTGGGAGATTACATGGTTTCCCTGGATATTCAGGATGCATATCCGCTTTGATGGCGTGGCTCTTGAAACTTGAAACTTCCATCCTAAAAACAGGGATTTTCCAGTTCGGTTATTCAGAGTTTGCCATTCCTTTGGTCAATGGTGTTCTCATAAGGAATATGATCCTAAGGATTCTGGCTTTTCTGCAGGCAGGATTAGACATTGGTCTCCGTCTGGCTACTCCTAGGCAGGGGTTTTCTGAATTTTATGTTATCTGAATTTCTTTATCCTAATCAGCACATGATCTTTCGATGGTGTATCTATTTTATCTACTTGGCACAGGTGTTCCCTGGTGTAGTTACACCTCTTCTGAGATCTGTCTTTGTGTATGTGGCACAGTTATTGACTGCTGAATCAACCTTAGCCAACTCTATACATTTGTAAATTTGGTTTACACAATAACAGTTGGTTGTAGCTATGAATGATTATGCCCTGTCGGGTGCAGTAACTTTAGTGTAACTGACACTACCTCAGGCATTGTCCTTGTGACCAAAGTATTATCTAAAAATGTTCTTTTCAGAGCAATGTCATCTGTTTATTGGATTAATATTCATCTGCTTTGGATATATGCTTAACGATTCATTACAATGTACACTATCCATATATCTGTACCAATCACCCTTTCTACGATTTGTCTAATTATTATGGTGGTGCTAATATAATATATGTTATATATCTGCATTTGCTGTTGTGATAAATTGTGTGGAACTCATATATACTAAGCTCTGCAACTTTTGCTTCTTTTATAAATTCATCATAAACCAGTTCGTATCTTGACATGTCATCTGGAATGCACATGTACCAACATATGGCGCACATCCTGAATATATACATTATATACCGCTACCGTTTAAATAACTGTTGATATTTTTTTTCTAAATCATAATTATTATTAGTGGTAACACTGTATTGACTTGACCATCTATATACAGACTTTTTATATATTGGGGACCCAGTAAGTATGCCCATGTAAATACTTTTTCTGGAATGTTATAACTGTAATAAAGTGGACTTCTTCATTGTGATAGTCCTACATATACCTCTTTTTGTGTCTACCTGGGCATTCCACCTTTTCCTCCCCTTAAAATTATATACGCACCTACAACCATACCAGACTGACTGTGCCCAATCTCGTCTGATCTTGGAAGCTATGCAGTCCTGGGCTTGGTTAGTACTTGGATGGGAGACCACCAGGGAATACCAAGTATTGTAGGTAATATAATAAGGTGTATTGGGACACATCGGTAACACAGCAGAGGTTTTCATTTTATTTTCTTTCTGTCCCCTCCTTTATTTGTTTGTTTTCTCTGAACTTCTGGTACTCGCACAATACTATGCTGGAATAGGTCAGGGTAAATTTTGGGTACTCTGCTGCGGGTGTCATCAAATTTAAATAACATATTACATATTAGAATGTTACGCAGGAGCATCGGTACCCGATTTTTTTAGATATGTTCGCCTTTTATATAATTTAATATATATCTTGTATAATTTTTGTTCATGTGCTGTCTCAGGTCTGTTTAGTAAATCTTCTTATGACTTTTTTAAGGATACCTAATAAGAGTTACATTTTATTTTTTACTGTAAGTATTTACAAAGAGTGCCCCAGCGATTAGCCTTCCTGTGTATGTGATTGTGCATATAGGCTATGGGAGCACCACCACCGCTTCTAAATAATTCATTTATATCACAATTATTTATAACTTGGTTGCTTACAATAATTTGGATAGGTTCTGTGCTGAACTCCCCTTTCTCTTCAAACATTCTATAGACTGTAAGTTTGCGAGCAGGGCCCTCTTACCTTTGTCTCTTACAACCCAGTCTTGTTCTATTAATGTGTTTCAAATTGTAAAGCGCAACGGAATAAACTGCGCTATATAAGAAACTGTTAATAATTAAATTATGACCGTATCATAACACTCTAGTCATATATATATATATGCATTGAGCCTTGGAGATGGAGGGCCCAAAACTACTGTAGTGGAATTCAGTGAGACTCTGCCCAGTCATAGCATCAGACCTGTAGCAGGGGGTCGCTTAATAACATTCTGGTTTCATACCATTGCGTGGTTTGAAAGCAGGTACGAATATGGGACTTTGTAACATTGGTAAGGAATGGATATAGCTCTCCCAAATGATAAAAAAAAAGAAAAATTCAACCCGTGTCTCCTTGAGGCCTCAATCCAGTCCATTTTAAATTGTAAAGAGGGCAATGGAGGGCAGGAGAGGAGATAACTGTTGCTGCAAGATACAGGCTCCTTTGATAAAGCAGATCATACGGGCACGCGATGCATAGCGTGACCTGGGTTTTTTAATTATGTGTTTCTCATTGTAATATGTTGTTTATGTTGAATACCGAGTAATACGATTAAATTAAAGAGTTATCACAAGCCGCCAGACAGAGCGGTGGGTAAGGAGACTGTTCGTGTACTAACATATCACGGAAGTCTTAAGCTCCCTAATGAGAGCAGTGAATATTCATATGGTGGCCAGAACGTAATATTTTACTATATTGCCAGTAAAGAACTGCTAGATTAAGTAGCAGATCAGGACACTGTTCCTGTTCTAATAGACTACGGAGGTATAGAGCTCAGTAATGAGAGCAGTGAATATTCATGAGATAATTATTAGCCGCTAGACAGAGCGGTGGGCTAGGAGACGGCTCGAGTACTAACAAATCACGGAGGTGTAAAAGCTCCCTAATGAGAGCAGTGATTATTCATTAAGTACTAACACATCACGGAAATCTAGAGCTCCCTAATGAGAGCAGTGAATATTGACACAATAACCAGAACTTAATATGTTACTATGTTGCCAGTAAAGAACTAGATTAAGCAGCAAAACACTGTTCATGTTCTAATACATTATGGAGGTGCAGAGCTCATTAATGAGAGCAGTGAATATTTATTAGATAATCATTAGCCGCTAGATAGAGCGGTGGGTTAGGAGACAGCTTAAATACAAACAGATCACAGAGGTGTAAAAGCTCCCTAATGAGAGCAGTGAATATTCATTAAGTAGACAGAACGTAATATGCTACTATGTTGCAAGTAAAGAACTGCCAGATAGAGCAGCTGATCAGGACACTGTTTATGTTCTAATAGACTATGGAGGTGCAGAGCTCAGTAATAAGAACAGTGAATATTCATGAGAGAATCTAAACGGACAATATTACTGTGTTGTGAGTTAAGCTATTAAATCAATTTACTCTTGTGTATCACAGCTTAAATTACTCTAACACCCTTTAGGTGCCACAATACAGCACTGTGGTATATTAGGAGACTGTGGCTATACCAGAAGATTGTGAGAGTGTAGAGCTCTAATAATAGAACAATCATATATTGAGGTAATTGGATTATAGTGAATTGATTGAGTGCTGTCTGGCACCAGTCTCTTCAGTAAATCACCAATATCCATTTCACATAGGTTTCAATCATGGTACGAGACGTTTACTGGTGAGATATTCTACATTAAACTATATTGTGTGGAATGAATATGCCCATAGTGGTTACATAGCACATTTATAAGATTACCACACAATAATTATTACTAGAGAACACTTATTTTATATATTTAGTAATATATTTCGCTTTTGTTTTTTTATTATTTAAGGACGTAATAAAAGTTATGTTTTATTAATTGTTTGGTCACTTGAGTACATCACGATTAATCCGTGAGTGCCCCGATATAGGAATACTTTGCTTCTTTTGTTCATTTTATAGATACAGTGTTCTCCCCAGAAATTTTTTCCAGCTGGGTGGCATCAAAAAGTAGCCTTCACAATTATGCGCGTGCCGGGAAAAGGGGTATCTCCCTTACCAGTCCAGCCCGACAGGTCTCAGGCTGCTCCCCCACTGGCTCTCAGTCAAAAGTGCCCATTATGCAGTGCCCCCTGTATTTGTGCCCTTTTACAGTGCCCCCTGTATTTGTGCCCTTTATACAGTGCCCCCTGTAGTTTTCCCCTTTATGTATTGCCCCCCTGTAGTTTAGCTTTGCCCTTATGCAGTGCCCCCAGACTGGTCCCTTATGCAGTGCCCCCAGGCTGAAGTAGTGCCCCCAGACTGGCCCCTTAAGCAGTACCCCGAGGTTTAAATAGTGTCCCTTATGCAGTGCCCCCAGGCTTAAATAGTGCCCCTTAGGCAGTGCCCCCAGATTGGTCCCAGCCCAGAACTTACCATTACTTGCTGGCCGCTCGCGCTCCCATTCCCGTTGCCTCGCTCTGACTGGATCTAACTAGATCCAGCAAACGCGCAGGGCAGGCTCCTCACGTAGCAGGTGACATCATGATGTCACCCGCGCAGTGCATCACTGGGAACGCTGGCCTCTGAAGTGATCTGAGGTTTCTTTAGCCTCCGGTCACTTCAGAGGTCAGCGTTCCACAGCAGGGGTCGGCGGGGGAAAGTGCCAGGCGATGCGCCCACAGAAAACAGCCTGGGGAGAACACTGAGTTACACTTGCAGGCAACAGTGGGATTAAGACTTTTTCTGACTGCCATGTGTCATTCGAATATATGAACTAAGTAAATCAACGCCGCCCATTCTGGGGTTAATGGATGAAAATTTATCAGGTCTGAAATAGCATACTGTTTAACCTGGGCCCAAAATCTTTTAATTAAATGGCAACCCCAAAAGCTATGTAACAGCGTGGCAGGAGAAATGGAACACTTAATCCCAATCACATTAACTAATATCACCTATAAAATATTTTGTACAACATTTCCCCATCGGATTTTGCCGGTAAAGTGCTGAATGAGTAAGTGAGAGTGGTTAAGATTTTGGAGGTTTGAAGATGCGGAAACTGCTTGTGCCACACACTGATACCTGTGCGTAAATCACAATAGAAGAGAGGGGTTCATATGAGACAATGAATAAAAGAAAAAAAGAGCTCTAGTGGGTTGGGCAGGAAGCTCACCTGACTCTTCTAATGCTGGGTACACACTGGCAGATATATTGGGCGATCAATCGAGTGTACCAGAGATATGTCTGTGAACGACGTTGTTCAGACATATCGTGTCAGCTGTGGTTGGGGTTCACTCTGGGTACCCCTGTTTAGCCCTGCAAAATGTGTTCTGCACTTTTAAATAGCTGCGGCAGGTGTTCTTTCCTGACATTAGAACAAGTGATGCAGAAGAGCACTTTTTTTTTTTCGTTTTTTTAAGTGGTTCCATCAAATTTGGGCTACATGAAAATGGGTGCTAGCATATTTTTAAGTCCCTAAAGTACTTTTTTTTAAATTCTGCAAAAATTGCACCTGCTGCTAATGGCCTATTCTAGAAAACACCTTCCGCTAATGGCCTATTCTAGAAAACACCTTCCGCTAATAGCCTATTCTAGAAAACACCTTCCGCTAATGGCCTATTCTAGAAAACACCTTCCGCTAATGGCCTATTCTAGAAAACACCTTCCGCTAACGGCCTATTCTAGAAAACACCTTCCGCTAATAGCCTATTCTAGAAAACACTTTCCGCTAACAGCCTATTCTAGAAAACACCTTCCGCTAACGGCCTATTCTAGAAAACACCTTCCGCTAATGGCCTATTCTAGAAAACACCTTCCGCTAATGGCCTATTCTAGAAAACACCTTCCGCTAATGGCCTATTCTAGAAAACACCTTCCGCTAATGGCCTATTCTAGAAAACACCTTCCGCTAACGGCCTATTCTAGAAAACACCTTCCGCTAATAGCCTATTCTAGAAAACACCTTCCGCTAACAGCCTATTCTAGAAAACACCTGCCGCTAATAATCTATTCTAGAAAACACCTGCCGCATACTTGCAGAATAGCCCCAAACCTATTTCCCTATTTTTAAACACTGCTTTCCCTTTTTTTTTTTTTTACCCAAAATTTTCAATTTATTTTTTTGGGGTGTCCCTAATTTTTTAAACTGTTTTTGACACAGTTTATTTTTAAATGTCATTCCCAGGGGTGCAGGCTTTTTTTTTTTTAAGCCGCACCCCTAAATCCCAATTCTGCACTCTTTTTCGCCATGTAAAACATGGTGAAAAGTTATCCCCGTTTTTTTTCAAAGACTTTTTGAACCTGCGAAAAGTCATTGAAATTGAATACGGGGATAATTGAAATAGGCGAAAATGACGTCATCAGCAATAAATTACGCCAATTCTGACTTTTCGCAGCCTAATTGAATACCCCCCATAGTATTGAAAGTCTTTTCTATCTGTATTATAGCATTAATAATTATAAATATTTTCTATAGGTTTCCAATGAGCATCTAGGAATGATTTTTGTGTATTTTCATTGATTTGTTGTTTTTTAATATGGTTTTAGACAGGCATGTATAACTCTGTGAGATTGATGAAATGTGACACATGTGTAGTTGAAACAATTACTCCCTTGATTTATCTATGTTACCTGTTAATTTATTAAGCGTCACCTGGGTATGTGAGGATATAAGGACACCTCACAGGCCCAATAATTACATTTGAAAAAGTCACATGGTGTGTTGTGATATTTTTATCATGTTCTATGGCAGACTCTATGAGGTTATCTATTGTGAGTCCCCTCCTGCCAGATTGTGAGGTCTGAACCCGAGTCTTTAAGTCGTCTTTCAGACCGTCCATGAGTACCGTGACTATCATTCCCCTGTGGTGAATGCTATCTTTAATATCCTCTATCCCAGTGTACTGGGTGATAGCCTACAGAGCCCGATCGCAATAATCTTCTGCAGTTTCACTCTCCTGCTGCTTAATGGTGAAAATTTTGTTCCAGTTAACTACTACTGGAAAATATACACCCAATTGAGTCACAATGCGGGAAATGTTACCTTGGTTTACTTGGCCTGTTAAGGGAACGTCACCATCCAATACACAATCCGTGATAAATTTTGTCACGTCGGTATTGCGTGGCAGACAGGCCCTTAACACCACACGCCAATCTTTATTAGTGGGTTCATGAGAACTACCCAAATTTCTCAAAAATCTTTGACATTTGGCTAATTCCTTTTTGGGATCGGGGAAATCATTTATGATGGAATTTAGTTCTGCCCTTGTCCATGGACAATGCTTTACTACTTCCCTCGTGGGTACTACACCATTCGCATCTGCATTTCCGTTCGGAACAGTTATCGTCCAAATGGGATGCAGACCGGCAGCGTTGCTACCTCTGACCTGGTTACCTGGCTGGGGGTTTAATCTGCTGCTGCTACGTATGGTATGAACAACTTCCTCTATGGGTGCAGAGTGCGTTAACGCTTCCCTTGCTGTTACTGATGGAGATGATGGCACCACTCGTGATTGTGGTGATGCAGCATCTATCATTTGCACAGCATGGGAAATGGCAGACATTACAATAGGCTCATCATCCACATCATAAACATTTTCTTTATGGTTGCTTAAGAGAGGGTACAAATTGCTTGTTACATTTTTATGGGTATTTTTGGTAACTGTACTTTCACCTCCATCCACATAAGGTGGGGGAGGTGAGCGTGAACTGCTGGCAATACTCTCCACAACGCTACCTTGTCGCACGGGCGCACCATTTTGCGGCTCGCCCGTATTGCAATTTAGCATCGCAGATGTATTTTCTGGCAATGTGCTCACAACGCTAGTTTGCATCGTTTGCACATTCTTAAGCCACGCATCCCCTTCATGCTGCCACAGTTTTAAACATTCAAAATATTTAACCTTTTTCTCTCTGAAGTATACCATACCGATGTGATCCCGGACATTATCTAATACATCTTTAGCAAAACTACCAATTCTGGGAAACGGTCTAACACTCTTCCTCGTCATATTAAACCATAAATCACAATACCTTATTGCATAAGTACCGTACTTGGTATGCATGATACGACGGGCCGATCCGATCGGCGCCTCCATTAGCAGCACATCATTGCCTAACATCTCTACTGTTTGCTTGGCTCCCATTCTGAGACAACTCCTACACTTTTCAATAAAGATTTAAACCGGTGAAAGACAATCAAGATACTTTCACTTACCTGTGGACAATTTAAGTCGGCGGTGCCCACACACCTGGATAAGATTTAGTAAGGCAACTTCCACACCTGGATAAGATTTGAAAAAGGCAACTTCCACACCCGGATAAGATTTAGTAAGGCAACTTCCACACCTATGAGAGTTTATATGTCGGCTACTCTCACGCACCTCTCTACAACAAAGACAACATGTACACCTGCTACTGTGTATAGAACAGTAAAGCTGCTTACCGAGCGGCTAGACTAACCCTTGCACCTAGCCCTTAAGGATCATACGATACCCTTAACTTGTTCAACAAATATTCACTGTTACACACTTTTTTCCTGCGCAGAAAAATACACGTTAACCCAGATATTGGTAATAATTAAAACATGTAAACCTCAACGGCTTTGTTTAAACACCATGGCAGCACAACCGGAAGTACGTATACGCTATTGTGCGACCAGCCACATAAAAAAAAATAATGCGACTACCACACAACCGTATAATTACTTATTTAACTGCGTACGCAAAAGTGCATCTTTTCTGTGCGCAAAACTGCGACTCAGCCGCATACTCAATACTGCGGCACCCCTTTTAAACGCTAGGTTCTATCAACAAAGGAAAACAAACTTTTTCCTTTCTTGTCCTGGATTCTAGTCAGCTTCCTTTGCTCACAGGAAAACGGATAGCGATTTTTCAGCACAAAGCGGTTGCAGGAAAACCCTGCATGTGGCCACTCCACCCTTTGCTGAGATATCGATAGCCGTATGTGCCGTGTGAGTAGGTAAGTGACTTCACTCGATGAGCCCCCATCTGACGATATTAAAATTAACCTCTATATACCCCTGCCTATACCTTCTAATGTCCTGCCTATACCTTCTAAGGATGACGCTAATTTGCGTACGCAGTCATACCGTAAATAACGATTTAGACGTGGAATCTGTGGTTCCAAAGCACAAGTGTTATTCAGGTAAAAGTTCAGACAGTTACACGCAATTAATCTAGACACAATTTAGGCGCAAAAGGAAATTATACAGACTCAAGTACAGTATACATACACAGCGCTTCCGGACCCGGAGATAGGCATCAGCAAGAGACCCCTAGTCATTCAGCACGAAGACTAAGAACTAGCATTTGAGCACACATATTTATACCCCCCCAGAATAAACAGGACAATAGGGAAGTTTGTTGCTGATGTCATTGGTTCCCAGGGGAGAAGCATCTGTTACAGCGCATTTAACAGGCTGGTTCAAATAGACTCTCCCTGCCTCTAACAGCTGGGGATCTTTCCCTTCCCGCCCCCTGCAACAGTTGTTCATGAAATATACATTTTGTTGCTTGTAGGCTGTGCAATCCATAACTCGAGATTGCATGATGCGACCTCCCCACCGATAACATCGGAATACTGTAAAAAGAATACGCATCAGTACAAAACCAAACACGACTTGTTTAGCATGTATAATACCTTAGTTATCAAATATCTTTATTTCTTAGCATTTAAACTAACTGAACCAACTTAAATCATACACTTTAAAGCTTATTAAACCTTATGTGTGAATATGTATGTGTGAGTATTCGGGGTTTGATATAAAGACGTATTAATGTGTGTATGAGGAAGTGAACATCTTAACTCTCACTAAGTGAATATCTTAACAGTGTGACATGCTGAGCCAGATAGTTCCACATGCCCACTCTGCCAGCAGTCCCCCCCCCCACCTGTCCCAGGCTTCAAAAGAAAAAACTTTATTCTTCCAGTCTCTTGTGTGAAATGCAAATAGCCCAGCTACAAGAGATAGACCTAAGATGACACTCTAGTCTTTGAAATTATGTCATTGCAGGAAGCCTGCTAATGTAGGTGTGTATTCGTGCCAGACCACCTGTAGTGAGGGCACTGTCCAGGAAGCTTATCTACACAAGCTTAGTAGTCATTTGCTTTGTTCAGCTAATGCAATCAATTTTGGCATACTGTAAAGTAATTTCTGAAATATATCCTTTATAATACGTAAAGTCATGAAATAGGCTTCTGGTGAATCGCCGTAACTTGCTAATAGTATTATCGCCACATGTACTAAAGTGTGAGTTTATCTAAAATGGCACTTAGGCGGCCATCTCGCAAAATGGCGTCTTGCGGCCAGTCGCAAGATGGTGTCGCTGCGATTCAATTTTAAACTGAACTTGTCTCAGCCAATTATTCAGCTTCGACGGTCATGACGTGCATGCCGGGGAATGGTCGCCTAGTGGACAGGTGGGGTTCTACCAGGGGTGGACTTCATGGCCTCCAGACACAATCGTAAACTGCAGTGTACGGGTCCAGCACAAGGGACGCCGAAGCAGCCTTCGTAGACGCCTTGTCAGTGAAGTGGACCTTCCATCTGGCGTACCTATTCCCTCCAGTTTCCCCTTCTTCCTCGGGTCCTTCGGAAGTTCAAACAAGAATGAGGCACTGTCCTACTGGTGGCTCCGGTCTGGCCCAGACGACATTGCTACTCCAATCTGCACAGCCTCGCATAGACGCTCCTCTCCTACTTCCTCAACGTCCGGACCTATTGTCTCAGCGTCCGTCTGTCTTTGATGGCGTGGCTCTTGAGAGATCCCTCCTAAGGTCCAAAAGGTTTTCTAGCTCGGTAGTCCAGACTATGCTCAGAGCCCGTAAACCGGCCTCTGGCCCTGATTCAGAGCGCTCGCTGTGAATCAGGGCTGTCCCTTCTCCTTTTTGGAGCGGCCTCCTGGCCGCTCGCATAGCTGTGGGTGACCACCCATAGCTATAGCGAGCGGCCAAAATGATGGGCTTGCGACGAGACCCTGCGGTAGGGTCTCGCTGCCGCAAGCCCTGGAGTGCTTTTGGCTCTAGAAGATCCAAAACACACTCCCACTGACATCACTAGTGATGTCAGTGGGGCCGGCCCCAGATGGTAGGCGTTCCTATGGGAACGCCTCCGTCTGGGCAGCCACGCCCACCAAAGGGCGTGCTGTCAATCACCATCGACAGCACGCCCCCTTTGGTGCGAGACCCATAACGACAGCTTGGTCGTCATTATTCAGGTCTCGCGCATGCGCACGATGGAGCCGGCTCCCTCGTGCGCATGCGCACTTGGGCAATATCGACCCGCTTGCGAGCGCTCAATGCTCGCGAGCGGGTCTGAATCTGGCCCTCTGTTTGGATCTATCACCAAGTTTGGCACACATACTTCCAGTGGTGTGGTACCAGAAACTACGACCCTCAGGTTTTTAGGGTCTCTAGAGTCCTGGATAATAAGAATTAGGTACGCAATGGATTCTGTGTGAGAATCAGTTGTACTACTGAGCTGCTACACGTAATGGGATCTGCAATCCACTAGATGAAGTCTGAACAAGAAAAAAGTGTAGCGTTGGTAGACAACAAGAATAATTTAATACACAATAAAACAATAAACATAAAGACACATATACATATAAATGAAGCGCCTATTGGCTATGGTGAATAAATAACCAAGTTGCTATAAATGAGGAAGATGAAAAGATCATTCAATATAACTTCCCTAACAGTATCAGTCCATGTGTTGGAATATATTAATAGTGGAATAGGGGTCTCACCCTATATAGAGCTGTCCACAATGTCCAATACACAGTAAGGAAAGATGTTTCCAATTGGTATAGCAAAGGAGCTCAATCGGAGGAAGGGAAGGGGATTAACAGAGCTGTTGGATACGGCCTTTAAAGAGGTCACTGCTATTGACAGATCTTCACTCCTTGTGGTAAATAAAGAGAAAAAAAATAATAAAAAAAGATAATTCCCAAGACGATAAAATAGATAAATCCATCGTATTTGTATCTAAACAAAAAAGTGCCTCTTATAAAATGAAGGAAATCCTCAAGAGGAATTTTCATCTACAATTAGGAGGAAGGGGGGTACACATGCGCTCCTATGTGTGTGTGGGGGGGAAATGAGTGAGTGGGTGGGGGGACTTGGGAGAGCGGAATATGGGGGGGTATGTTGTGTCAGGGGACGGCTTGTGTCGGTGTGTGCCTGCAGTGTAGGTGGTGTACAATGAAAAGCCAGACAATGGAAATAGAATCCAACCTGTTTAATGGTGAGACACAATGCTCCCTAGGAGGTTCCGTGAGTGGGATTGGGGATGGGTGGCGGGCTCCGTAGTTTCCTGGTCAGGGAGTTGGTGGGCCCTTTTAGGGGGCTCCTTGCCGTGCGGCCCTTACTTCTGCCCGTCCCCTATGCTGGACCTATGGTCTCAGTCTTAGTGGACCAGGATTTGTAATGTTGACAGAAAAAGTCCCGTATAGTGACAGTCGCGGCGTCCCGCACTGATCGTCAATTACCTACCGGTAGGTGTGCCGTCCCTGGTTGGTGCACAGTTGTTGTGTGGTCCGGTGGTTGCTGGCACCCTGTGAGCCCGCAGGGTGTACCTGGACGGACGCCAGTTCGCTGCTTCAAGGGTGGGGATGATGCGGTGGACCGCGTTAATAGTTCTGTACCACCTTGCCGTGAGGTTGATGATGAGTACCAAGGTGGGGTGGTGCAGTAATCTGTGCGGGGGTGTGTCTCCAATGCGTTTCGGCCTTAAGCCTTTTTCAAGGAGTTACTGATAGATGGACTGAGGGGTAATATATAGGTGGAGGGTGGGTGTGTGGGTGTGCCCAGTGAGTTGGCTAGCCTATCGGAGCTGAGGTGTTGGTCAGGTATGGGATGCAGGTAGGTAGGAGGGGGCAGTGTGGGTGATTGACACTTGGATGGGCTAATCAGTGATCAGTTGAGGTTACACTGTGGGCGGGGGGTGTGTGTGTTTGGGCGCGTGGTTAACTCCACGTGGTGATGGCCGGGCAGTGAGCGTTGCCGTGGGAGCGCCGGGTTACCCTCTGATGTCACTTCCCAGGTGCGCGTCAGTGCCCGACTTCTAGAAAGCCTGGTGGGGCATGTGGTCCGGGGGTGTGGCGTGCCGTGTGATGCATAGACGCAGGTACCCCCCTGCGTCGAGCGTCACATGGTGTAGTCCAGCCTATCAGAGAGGGGATTCCCGGTGGCATTGCTAGTCTCCATGGTGACACTAGCTTACCGGGACCTTGGCTACAGCGGGCGCTGTGTGCTGCATGTGTTGCGTGATGCGCGCCTATGCTGGGGGTTTCTAAATGTCCATGAACAGTCACACTCAAGGGACACACGCCATCCCCTGACACAACATACCCCCCCATATTCCGCTCTCCCAAGTCCCCCCCTTCCCCGCCCTGTTCTTCCCCCAACCCCCCCCCAATCACTCCTCATTTCCCCCACACATACACACATAGGAGCGCTCGTGTACCCCCCTTCCTCCAGCTTAAATACGACAGGACCCGGTACTCCTGTTCCACGTGCAGCACCACCATACCCCATTCTTTGCCCCAGTCTACCCGCAACCCCCCCCGCCCCCTCCCCTCTCACACATCCAATAAACTCCCCCACTAGGACCTGGAGCGCAGACCACTCTGCTCATTACACAATCTTCTACAATTAGATCCAATTCTAAAGAAAGAATTAAGTAATGAACCCATCGTGATCTTCAAAAAGGTGGATAACTTACAAGTTAAATTGGCACCCAGTCATTTCAAAAGGCGAACCAATAATACATATAACGGCACAACCCCCACTATACCTTGGGCCCCTAAACCAGTGGGATGTTCAGGAGCATCCCCACCCATGATTAACTGCTTTGGAACTTCCTCAAGGTATGCCTGTGGCCCCTGCTGAACAAAATGAGTTATGGTAAAACTTACCTTTTGTTAACTCTTTCTTCGGGCCATAGGGTCCACAGGGCACCCACCCTTACGCACCTGGCTAATATGGGTTATGTTTCCTGGTCACTGGTTTCCCGTCTCTTTGATGTGAGAGTGTGATTCTTCTGTGTACCAGTCTTCCTTCTCTCCTCTTCTCCTCATGCCTTGGACTTGTTAACTGATTACCTGAGGCTGGGTGGCGGGGGGGAGGAAGGTCCAGAGCCATCTGGGATTCCAAAAAGCTTATCTCTTTGGTGTCTGGCCCTTAAATCACCACCTACACCCCCAAGGTATCTCTGTGGACCCTATGGACTTCGAAAGAAAGAGAGTTAACAAAGGTAAGTTTTACCATTACTCTCATTATTTTGTTAGCCTTATCACAGAACATTGAGGATAATTAGAATTGAAGGAGCTGAGTACGCTGATGCTGGCCTGCAGTTCCTCGGATGCCAAAAAACTATGGTCAATCTAACCATCTAGTAGCAGAGAGTTTTAAATGGAGACCCATCATTTAATACAGGGTGTACAATGTCAAGAAATATTATTATTCATCTGAGCTACATAATAGTAGAGCTAGAACATCAACAAACCAAGACCAACCTCTATTACCAGCTCAGCCAAGTGACTTCTTCCTGTTCTAGGTTTATGACCTCCCCAGTTAAATACAGTCCATCTGTTGTATCTGCTGTAAACTATATTTTCTAATACTTATTCATTCATTAATTTATGTGCAAAATAAACATTACAAAAAATGGAGAAAAGAACTTTGTACAGGAACTGTAGATTGTCCAGAACAGGTTTTGTTTTAGAGGAAGGTTTGTTTATAGTCAGGTGCAAGAAGATGCCAGTAGGTGGCCAGTAGGTGGCAGGTTGCTGCTATTATACAACAAAGATCATACATAGACCATATGCATAGCCATAGACCATAGCCATATTATATAGCCATAGACCATACATAGACCATATGCATATACATAGCCATAGATCATAGCCACTCTACATAGACTATAGCATGTCCCAGGCAGAGATGGCAAGTAACAAATCCGTATAATGTGAAGTATGAAACAGATGGCAGTCAGGGAGAATGTGACTCTTATCTATTCTCATCTGTGTATCCTATAGGTTGAAGGTGACATTGATCTGGTTGGCATTGTAAGACTCTCAGAGACCCGCAAACAATTTGCCCCTGAAAATGATATACAGAAGAATATGTGGTATTACCGGGACCTGGCAGCCATGGCAAAGCAGACTGGAGCAGAGCCCATATATATTGAGGCAAATTCAGGTAAGGTAGCCCATATAAAGGGTGTAAAACACTCCCAATCCTGGCACTAAAAGTTATTGGGTAAAGAAATCTCTAATTCTGGTCAAGGATCAATAGTAAACATGAAGTAAATAAATTATTAAAGTACAAAAGATAACTTTTAGCGTGACTGGATAAAAGTTCACCAGATTCCAAGACCAGTTTCTTAAGTGATCACATAGGTTCTGTGAACAGGCTGAACCCATTTATTTTATGTCACATGGCCTCGATTCCTGCTTAGTACATTATGCTAATGTGAGAATCCGGCTGCGTATACATATGGGAACGTATCCCACCTCATGTTCTTACGTCCACAGCCGTAATCAGGAGTATCAGGACTTACACCTGCCCCATGCTGGGTACAATGGTCCATCTGGCCTCGATTCCTGCTTAGTACATTATGCTAATGCTAGAATCCGGCTACGTATACATATAGGAACGTATCCCACCTGATGCTGTTACGTCCGCAGCCGTTATCAGGATTATCAGGACTTACACCTGCCCCATGCTGGGTACAATGGTCCGTCTGGCCTCGATTCCTGCTTAGTACATTATGCTAATGCTAGAATCTGGCTGCGTATACATATGGGAACGTATCCCACCTCATGTTCTTACATTCTCAGCCGTTATCAGGAGTATCAGGACTTACACCTGCCCCATGCTCGGTACAATGGTCCGTCTGGCCTCGATTCCTGCTTAGTACATTATGCTAATGTGAGAATCCGGCTGCGTATACATATGGGAACGTATCCCACCTCATGTTCTTACGTCCTCAGCCATTATCAGGAGTATCAGGACTTACACCTGCCCCATGCTGGGTACAATGGTCCATCTGGCCTCGATTCCTGCTTAGTACATTATGCTAATGTGAGAATCCGGCTGCGTATACATATGGGAACGTATCCCACCTCATGTTCTTACATTCTCAGCCGTCATCAGGAGTATCAGGACTTTCACCTGCCCTATGCTCGGTACAATGGTCCGTCTGGCCTCGATTCCTGCTTAGTACATTATGCTAATGTGAGAATCCGGCTGCGTATACATATGGGAACGTATCCCACCTCATGTTCTTACGTCCTCAGCCATTATCAGGAGTATCAGGACTTACACCTGCCCCATGCTGGGTACAATGGTCCATCTGGCCTCGATTCCTGCTTAGTACATTATGCTAATGTGAGAATCCGGCTGCGTATACATATGGGAACGTATCCCACCACATGTTCTTACGTCCTCAGCTGTTATCAGGAGTATCAGGACTTACACCTGCCCCATGCCGGGTACAATGGTCCATCTGGCCTCGATTCATGCTTAGTACATTATGCTAATCCTAGAATCCGGCTGCGTATACATATGGGAACGTATCCCACCTCATGTTCTTACGTCCTCAGCCGTCATCAGGAGTATCAGGACTTACACCTGCCCCATGCTGGGTACAATGGTCCATCTGGCTTAGATTCCTGCTTATTACATTATGCTAATGCTAGAATCCGGCTGCGTATACATATGGGAACTTATCCCACCTCATGTTCTTACGTTCTCAGCCGTCATCAGGAGTATCAGGACTTACACCTGCCCCATGCTGGGTACAATGGTGCGTCTGGCCTCGATTCCTGCTTAGTACATTATGCTAATGCTAGAATACGGCTGCGTATGCATATGGTAACGTATCCCACCTCATGTTCTGACGTCCACAGCCGTTATCAGGAGTATCAGGACTTACACCTGCCCCATGCTGGGTACAATGGTCCATCTGGCCTCGATTCCTGCTTAGTACATTATGCTAATGCTATAATCTGGCTGCGTATACATATGGGAACGTAACCCACCTAATGTTCTTACGTCCTCAGCCGTAATCAGGAGTATCAGGACTTACACCTGCCCCATGCTGAGTACAATGGTCCGTCTGGCCTCGATTCCTGCTTAGTACATTATGCTAATGTGAGAATCCGGCTGCGTATACATATGGGAACGTATCCCACCACATGTTCTTACGTCCTCAGCTGTTATCAGGAGTATCAGGACTTACACCTGCCCCATGCTGGGTACAATGATCCGTCTGGCCTAGATTCCTGCTTAGTACATTATGCTAATGTGAGAATCCGGCTGCGTTTACATATGGGAACGTATCCCACCTCGTGTTCTTACGTCTGCAGCCGTTATCAGGACTTACACCTGCCCCATGCTGGGTACAATGATCCATCTGGCCTCGATTCCTGCTTAGTACATTATGCTAATGTGAGAACCGGCTGCGTATACATATGGGAACGTATCCCACCTCATGTTCTTAAGTCCGCAGCCATCATCAGGAGTATCAGGACTTACACCTGCCCCATACTGGGTACAATGGTCCGTCTGGCCTCAATTCCTGCTTAGTACATTATGCTAATGCTAGAATCCGGCTGCGTATACATATGGGAACGTATCCCACCTCATGTTCTTACGTCCTCAGCCGTTATCAGGAGTATCAGGACTTACACCTGCCCCATGCTGGGTACAATGGTCCATCTGGTCTCGATTCCTGCTTAGTACATTATGCTAATGTCAGAATCCGGCTGCGTATACATATGGGAACGTATCCCACCTCATGTTCTTACATCCACAGCCGTTATCAGGAGTATCAGGACTTACACCTGCCCCATGCTGGGTACAATGGTCCATCTGGCCTAGATTCCTGCTTAGTACATTATGCTAATGCTAGAATCCGGCTGCGTATACATATGGGAACGTATCCCACCTCATGTTCTTACAACCACAGCCGTTATCACGAGTATAAGGACTTACACCTGCCCCATGCTGGGTACAATCGTCCGTCTGGCCTCGATTCCTGCTTAGTACATTATGCTAATGTGAGAATCCGGCTGCGTATACTTATGGGAACGTATCCCACCTCATGTTCTTACGTCCACAGCCGTTATCAGGAGTATCAGGACTTACACCTGCCCCATACTGGGTACAATGGTCCGTCTGGCCTCGATTCCTCCTTAGTACATTATGTTAATGCTAAAATCCGGCTGCGTATACATATGGGAACGTATCCCACCTCATGTTCTTACGTCCACAGCCGTTATCAGGAGTATCAGGACTTACACCTCACCCATGCTGGGTACAATGGTCCGTCTGGCCTCGATTCCTGCTTAGTACGTTATGCTAATGTGAGAATCCGGCTGCGTATACATATGGGAACGTATCCCACCTCATGTTCTTACGTCCTCAGCCGTTATCAGGAGTATCAGTACTTACACCTGCCCCATGCTGGGTACAATGGTCCGGCTGGCCTCGATTCCTGCTTAGTACATTATGCTAATGTGAGAAGCCGGCTGCGTATACATATGGGAACGTATCCCACCTCATGTTCTTACATCCACAGCCGTTATCAGGAGTATCAGGACTTACACTTGCCCCATACTGGGTACAATGGTCCATCTGGCCTCGATTCCTGCTTAGTACATTATGCTAATGTGAGAAGCCGGCTGCGTATACATATGGGAACGTATCCCACCTCATGTTCTTACATCCACAGCCATTATCAGGAGTATCAGGACTTACACCTGCCCCATGCTGGGTACAATGGTCCGTCTGGCCTCGATTCCTGCTTAGTACATTATCCTAATGTGAGAATACGGCTGCGTATACATATGGGAACGTATCCCACCTCATGTTCTTACGTCCTCAGCCGTCATCAGGAGTATCAGGACTTACACCTGCCCCATGCTGGGTACAATGGTCCATCTGGCCTCGATTCCTGCTTAGTACATTATGCTAATGTGAGAATCCGGCTGCGTATACATATGGGAACGTATCCCACCCCATGTTCTTACGTCCTCAGCCATTATCAGGAGTATCAGGACTTACACTTGCCCCATACTGGGTACAATGGTCCATCTGGCCTCGATTCCTGCTTAGTACATTATGCTAATGTGAGAATCCGGCTGCGTATACATATGGGATCGTATCCCACCACATGTCCTTACGTCCTCAGCCGTTATCAGGAGTATCTGGACTTACACCTGCCCCATGCTGGGTACAATGGTCCATCTGGCCTCGATTCCTGCTTAGTACATTATGCTAATGCTAGAATCCGGCTGCGTATACATATGGAAACGTATCCCACCTCATGTTCTTCCGTCCACAGCCTTTATCAGGAGTATCAGGACTTACACCTGCCCCATGCTGGGTACAACTGTCCATCTGGCCTCGATTCCTGCTTACTACATTATGCTAATGTGAGATTATGGCTGCGTATACATATGGGAACGTATCCCACCTCATGTTCTTGCGTCCTCAGCCGTTATCAGGAGTATCAGGACTTACACCTGCCCCATGCTGGGTGCAATGGTCCGTCTGGCCTCGATTCCTGCTTAGTACATTATTCTAATGTGAGAATCCGGCTGCGTATACATATGGGAACGTATCCCACCTCGTGTTCTTACGTCCTCAGCCATCATCAGGAGTATCAGGACTTACACCTGCCCCATACTGGGTACAATGGTCCGTCTGGCCTCGATTCCTGCTTAGTACATTATGCTAATGCTAGTATCCGGCTGCGTATACATATGGGAACGTATCCCACCTCATGTTCTTACATCCACAGCCGTTATCAGAAGTATCAGGACTTACACCTGCCCCATGCTGGGTACAATGGTCCATCTGGCCTCGATTCCTGCTTAGTACATTATGCTAATGTGAGAACCCGGCTGCGTATACATATGGGAACGTAACCACCTCATGTTCTTACGTTCTCAGCCATTATCAGGAGTATCAGGACTTACACCTGCCCCATACTGGGTACAATGGTCCATCTGGCCTCGATTCCTGCTTAGTACATTATGCTAATGTGAGAATCCGGCTGCGTATACATATGGGAACGTATCCCACCTCATGTTCTTACGTCCACAGCCGTAATCTGGAGTATCAGGACTTACACCTGCCCCATGCTGGGTACAATGGTCCGTCTGGCCTCGATTCCTGCTTAGTACATTATGCTAATGTGAGAATCCGGCTGCGTATACATATGGGAACGTATCCCACCACATGTTCTTACGTCCTCAGCCGTTATCAGGAGTATCTGGACTTACACCTGCCCCATGCTGGGTACAATGGTCCGTCTGGCCTCGATTCCTGCTTAGTACATTATGCTAATGCTAGAATCCGGCTGCGTATACATATGGGAACGTATCCCACCTCATGTTCTTACGTCCACAGCCGTTATCAGGAGTATCAGGACTTACACCTCACCCATGCTGGGTACAATGGTCCGTCTGGCCTCGATTCCTGCTTAGTACGTTATGCTAATGTGACAATCCGGCTGCGTATACATATGGGAACGTATCCCACCTCATGTTCTTACGTCCACAGCCGTAATCTGGAGTATCAGGACTTACACCTGCCCCATGCTGGGTACAATGGTCCGTCTGGCCTCGATTCCTGCTTAGTACATTATGCTAATGTGAGAATCCGGCTGCGTATACATATGGGAACGTATCCCACCACATGTTCTTACGTCCGCAGCCATCATCAGGAGTATCAGGACTTACACCTGCCCCATACTGGGTACAATGGTCCGTCTGGCCTCGATTCCTGCTTAGTACATTATGCTAATGCTAGAATCCGGCTGCGTATACATATGGGAACGTATCCCACCTCATGTTCTTACGTCCACAGCCGTTATCAGGAGTATCAGGACTTACACCTCACCCATGCTGGGTACAATGGTCCGTCTGGCCTCGATTCCTGCTTAGTACGTTATGCTAATGTGAGAATCCGGCTGCGTATACATATGGGAACGTATCCCACCTCATGTTCTTACGTCCTCAGCCGTTATCAGGAGTATCAGTACTTACACCTGCCCCATGCTGGGTACAATGGTCCGGCTGGCCTCGATTCCTGCTTAGTACATTATGCTAATGTGAGAAGCCGGCTGCGTATACATATGGGAACGTATCCCACCTCATGTTCTTACATCCACAGCCGTTATCAGGAGTATCAGGACTTACACTTGCCCCATACTGGGTACAATGGTCCATCTGGCCTCGATTCCTGCTTAGTACATTATGCTAATGTGAGAAGCCGGCTGCGTATACATATGGGAACGTATCCCACCTCATGTTCTTACATCCACAGCCATTATCAGGAGTATCAGGACTTACACCTGCCCCATGCTGGGTACAATGGTCCGTCTGGCCTCGATTCCTGCTTAGTACATTATCCTAATGTGAGAATACGGCTGCGTATACATATGGGAACGTATCCCACCTCATGTTCTTACGTCCTCAGCCGTCATCAGGAGTATCAGGACTTACACCTGCCCCATGCTGGGTACAATGGTCCATCTGGCCTCGATTCCTGCTTAGTACATTATGCTAATGTGAGAATCCGGCTGCGTATACATATGGGAACGTATCCCACCTCATGTTCTTATGTCCTCAGCCGTCATCAGGAGTATCAGGACTTACACCTGCCCCATGCTGGGTACAATGGTCCATCTGGCCTCGATTCCTGCTTAGTACATTATGCTAATGTGAGAATCCGGCTGCGTATACATATGGGAACGTATCCCACCCCATGTTCTTACGTCCTCAGCCATTATCAGGAGTATCAGGACTTACACTTGCCCCATACTGGGTACAATGGTCCATCTGGCCTCGATTCCTGCTTAGTACATTATGCTAATGTGAGAATCCGGCTGCGTATACATATGGGATCGTATCCCACCACATGTCCTTACGTCCTCAGCCGTTATCAGGAGTATCTGGACTTACACCTGCCCCATGCTGGGTACAATGGTCCATCTGGCCTCGATTCCTGCTTAGTACATTATGCTAATGCTAGAATCCGGCTGCGTATACATATGGAAACGTATCCCACCTCATGTTCTTCCGTCCACAGCCTTTATCAGGAGTATCAGGACTTACACCTGCCCCATGCTGGGTGCAATGGTCCGTCTGGCCTTGATTCCTGCTTAGTACATTATTCTAATGTGAGAATCCGGCTGCGTATACATATGGGAACGTATCCCACCTCGTGTTCTTACGTCCTCAGCCATCATCAGGAGTATCAGGACTTACACCTGCACCATGCTGGGTACAATGGTCCATCTGGCCTCGATTCCTGCTTAGTACATTATGCTAATGCTAGAATCTGGCTGCGTATACATATGGGAACGTATCCCACCTCATGTTCTTACGTCCTCAGCCGTTATCAGGAGTATCAGGACTTACACCTGCCCCATGCTGGGTACAATGGTCCATCTGGCCTCGATTCCTGCTTAGTACATTATGCTAATGTGAGAATCTGGCGGCGTATACATATGGGAACGTATCCCACCTCATGTTCTTACGTCCACAGCCATCATCAGGAGTATCAGGACTTACACCTGCCCCATACTGGGTACAATGGTCCGTCTGGCCTCGATTCCTGCTTAGTACATTATGCTAATGCTAGAATCCGGCTGCGTATACATATGGGAACGTATCCCACCTCATGTTCTTACATCCACAGCCGTTATCAGAAGTATCAGGACTTACACCTGCCCCATGCTGGGTACAATGGTCCATCTGGCCTCGATTCCTGCTTAGTACATTATGCTAATGTGAGAATCCGGCTGCGTATACATATGGGAACGTAACCACCTCATGTTCTTACGTTCTCAGCCATTATCAGGAGTATCAGGACTTAAACCTGCCCCATACTGGGTACAATGGTCCATCTGGCCTCGATTCCTGCTTAGTACATTATGCTAATGTGAGAATCCGGCTGCGTATACATATGGGAACGTATCCCACCTCATGTTCTGACGTCCACAGCCGTTATCAGGAGTATCAGGACTTACACCTGCCCCATGCTGGGTACAATGGTCCATCTGGCCTCGATTCCTGCTTAGTACATTATGCTAATGCTATAATCTGGCTGCGTATACATATGGGAACGTAACCCACCTAATGTTCTTACGTCCTCAGCCGTAATCAGGAGTATCAGGACTTACACCTGCCCCATGCTGAGTACAATGGTCCGTCTGGCCTCGATTCCTGCTTAGTACATTATGCTAATGTGAGAATCCGGCTGCGTATACATATGGGAACGTATCCCACCACATGTTCTTACGTCCTCAGCTGTTATCAGGAGTATCAGGACTTACACCTGCCCCATGCTGGGTACAATGATCCGTCTGGCCTAGATTCCTGCTTAGTACATTATGCTAATGTGAGAATCCGGCTGCGTTTACATATGGGAACGTATCCCACCTCGTGTTCTTACGTCTGCAGCCGTTATCAGGACTTACACCTGCCCCATGCTGGGTACAATGATCCATCTGGCCTTGATTCCTGCTTAGTACATTATGCTAATGTGAGATTATGGCTGCGTATACATATGGGAACGTATCCCACCTCATGTTCTTGCGTCCTCAGCCGTTATCAGGAGTATCAGGACTTACACCTGCCCCATGCTGGGTACAATGGTCCGTCTGGCCTCGATTCCTGCTTAGTACATTATGCTAATGTGAGAATCCGGCTGCGTATACATATGGGAACGTATCCCACCTAATGTTCTTACGTCCACAGCCGTTATCAGGAGTATCAGGACTTACACCTGCCCCATGCTGGGTACAATGGTCCGTCTGGCCTCGATTCCTGCTTAGTACATTATGCTAATGTGAGAATCCTGCTGCGTATACATATGGGAACGTATCCCACCTCATGTTCTTACATCCACAGCCGTCATCAGGAGTATCAGGACTTACACCTGCCCCATGCTGGGTACAATGGTCCGTCTGGCCTCGATTCCTGCTTAGTACATTATGCTAATGTGAGAATCCGGCTGCGTATACATATGGGAACGTATCCCACCTCATGTTCTTACGTCCACAGCCGTTATCAGGAGTATCAGGACTTACACCTGCCCCATGCTGGGTACAATGGTCCGTCTGGCCTCGATTCCTGCTTAGTACATTATGCTAATGTGAGAATCCGGCTGCGTATACATATGGGAACGTATCCCACCTCATGTTCTTACGTCCGCAGCCTTCATCAGGAGTATCAGGACTTACACCTGCCCCATACTGGGTACAATGGTCCGTCTGGCCTCGATTCCTGCTTAGTACATTATGCTAATGTGAGAATCCGGCTGCGTATACATATGGGAACGTATCCCACCTCATGTTCTTACATCCACAGCCGTCATCAGGAGTATCAGGACTTACACCTGCCCCATGCTGGGTACAATGGTCCATCTGACCTAGATTCCTGCTTAGTACATTATGCTAATGCTAGAATCCGGCTGCGTATACATATGGGAACGTATCCCACCTCATGTTCTTACGTCTGCAGCCCTTATCAGGAGTATCAGGACTTACACCTGCCCCATGCTGGGTACAATGGTCCATCTGGCCTCGATTCCTGCTTAGTACATTATGCTAATGTGAGAATCCGGCTGCGTATACATATGGGAACGTATCCCACCTCATGTTCTTACGTCCTCAGCCATTATCAGGAGTATCAGGACTTACACCTGCCCCATGCTGGGTACAATGGTCCGTCTGGCCTCGATTCCTGCTTAGTACATTATGCTAATGTGAGAATACGGCTGCGTATACATATGGGAACGTATCCCACCTCATGTTCTTACGTTCTCAGCCGTCATCAGGAGTATCAGGACTTACACCTGCCCCATGCTGGGTTCAGTGGTCCATCTGGCCTCGATTCCTGCTTAGTACATTATGCTAATGTGAGAATCCGGCTGCGTATACATATGGGAACGTATCCCACCTCATGTTCTTACGTCCTCAGCCGTTATCAGGAGTATCAGGACTTACACCTGCCCCATACTGGGTACAATGGTCCATCTGGCCTCGATTCCTGCTTAGTACATTATGCTAATGTGAGAATCTGGCTGCGTATACATATGGGAACGTATCCCACCTCATGTTCTTACGTCCACAGCCGTTATCAGGAGTATCAGGACTTACACCTGCCCCATTCTGGGTACAATGATCCGTCTGGCCTCGATTCCTGCTTAGTACATTATGCTAATGTCAGAATCCGGCTGCGTATACATATGGGAACGTATCCCACCACATGTTCTTACGTCTGCAGCTGTTATCAGGACTTACACCTGCCCCATGCTGGGTACAATGGTCCATCTGGCCTCGATTCCTGCTTAGTACATTATGCTAATGTGAGAATCCGGCTGCGTATACATATGGGAACGTATCCCACCTCATGTTCTTACATCCACAGCCGTTATCAGGAGTATCAGGAGTTACACCTGCCCCATGCTGGGTACAATGGTCCATCTGGCCTCGATTCCTGCTTTGTACATTATGCTAATGCTAGAATCCGGCTGCGTATACATATGGGAACGTATCCCACCTCATGTTCTTACGTCCGCAGCCGTTATCAGGAGTATCAGGATTTACACCTGCCCCATGCTGGGTACAATGGTCCGTCTGGCCTCGATTCCTGCTTAGTACATTATGCTAATGTGAGAATCCGGCTGCGTATACATATGGGAACGTATCCCACCTCATGTTCTTACGTCCTCAGCCGTTATCAGGAGTATCAGGACTTACACCTGCCCCATGCTGGGTACAATGGTCCATCTGGCCTCGATTCCTGCTTAGTACATTATGCTAATGTGAGAATACGGCTGCGTATACATATGGGAACGTATCCCACCTCATGTTCTTACGTCCTCAGCCATTATCAGGAGTATCAGGACTTACCCCTGCCCCATGCTGTTTACAATGGTCCATCTGGCCTAGATTCCTGCTTAGTACGTTATGCTAATGTGAGAATCCGGCTGCGTATACATATGGGAACGTATCCCACCTCATGTTCTTACATCCACAGCCGTTATCAGGAGTATCAGGACTTACACCTGGTCCATCTGGCCTAGATTCCTGCTTAGTACGTTATGCTAATGTGAGAATCCGGCTGCGTATACATATGGGAACGTATCCCACCTCATGTTCTTACATCCACAGCCGTTATCAGGAGTATCAGGACTTACACCTGCCCCATGCCGGGTACAATGGTCCGTCTGGCCTAGATTCCTGCTTAGTACATTATGCTAATGCTAGAATCCGGCTGCGTATACATATGGGAACGTATCCCACCTCATGTTCTTACATCCACAGCCGTTATCAGGAGTATCAGGACTTACACCTGCCCCATGCTGGGTACAATGGTCCATCTGGCCTAGATTCCTGCTTAGTACATTATGCTAATGCTAGAATCCGGCTGCGTATACATATGGGAACGTATTCCACCTCATGTTCTTACGTCCGCAGCCGTAATCTGGAGTATCAGGATTTACACCTGCCCCATGCTGGGTACAATGGTCTGTTGGAAAACAGACGTCAGCTCACTGTGAATGAGGTCTGAAGTCAGTCGGATCAATTCCGTACGATACGTTTGGCGTCGCCCTGTTACCTCCCAGAAACATCCATTTCACAAATAGTGTTGCCGCAGTCAGATGGATCATCTTTGTATGCGCTAGCCATCTCCGTCCATGTGCTAAAGCCTAATTTGACTCATGTGCAGACACAATTTTTTCCTTTGGCGTATGCGCATTGAACTGTAATCTGCTCAGATCGTCCGCATTGTGATTTACGTCCTTCTCAGAATCGGCTGCTTAATGTGGAACATGAAGGGTTTGTAAATGAAGACACTAAGGGCCTGATTCATTCGCAAATGCAACTACATATGGAACGATTCTTAGCCATTGCGCATGCAGAGAGGAATCCATTGCAGAGTGACAGTGAGCGTTTGGGGGTGGTGACGGGGGAGTGGTCGGAGACTTGTAGTGTCTGCGGAAGGTCAGACCTGGTGTGAATGCTGCGTGAGTGGTCGATTTGTGCTTCGATGATACCAATGTTTACACTGAAGAGCAGCAGTGGACGGATAGGGGAGCGCAGCAGTGGGCGGATAGGGGAGCGCAGCAGTGGGCGGATAGGAGAGAGCAGCAGTGGGCGGATAGGGGAGCGCAGCAGTGGGCGGATAGGGGAGCGCAGCAGTGGGCGGATAGGAGAGAGCAGCAGTGGGCGGATAGGGGAGCGCAGCAGTGGGCGGATAGGGGAGCGCAGCAGTGGGCGGATAGGAGAGCCCAGCAGTGGGCGGATAGGAGAGCGCAGCAGTGGGCGGATAGGGGAGCGCAGCAGTGGGCGGATAGGAGAGAGCAGCAGTGGGCGGATAGGGGAGCGCAGCAGTGGGTGGATAGGGGAGCGCAGCAGTGGGCGGATAGGGGAGCGCAGCAGTGGGCGGATAGGGGAGCTCAGCAGTGGGCGGATAATAGAGAGCAGCAGTGGGCGGATAGGGGAGCGCAGCAGTGGGCGGATAGGGGAGCGCAGCAGTGGGCGGATAGGGGAGCGCAGCAGTGGGCGGATAGGGGAGCGCAGCAGTGGGCGGATAGGGGAGCGCAGCAGTGGGCGGATAGGGGAGAGCAGCAGTGTGCGGATAGGGGAGCGCAGCAGTGTGCGGATAGGGGAGCGCAGCAGTGGGCGGATAGGGGAGCGCAGCAGTGGGCGGATAGGGGAGCGCAGCAGTGGGCGGATAGGAGAGCGCAGCAGTGGGCGGATAGGGGAGCGCAGCAGTGGGCGGATAGGGGAGCGCAGCAGTGGGCGGATAGGGGAGCGCAGCAGTGGGCGGATAGGAGAGCGCAGCAGTGGGCGCCTTCATGTCTGCAGAGCTTTTGCGAGCATCAGATTATTTTTGCAGCTCTGATAACCGTAGTGAACGCTGCTGAATCAGGCGCTAAGTATGTACATGAAAAAAAAAGTCTCTGCGCCAGTATGATCAATCACAATTTTCAAAGTTGTTACTTGATAACAATTTATTGTACAAACATAAATCTGAAATGCACTTCAATAATGAAAATATACTTAGTAACATACGCTAAGAACAAATGTGCACATTATAACAATATATACAGTTATTAAATTGCCTCAAACACATGTATCACAATATATCTGACACATACATAGCCTAGTATTGTAAACCTTCAGTTTACTGACAGCCGGCATCACGTCCATCAATTACTATATACTGTATGTGTGTATGTATATATATGTGTGTGTGTGTGTGTGTGTGTGTGTGTGTGTGTGTGTGTGTGTGTGTGTGTATGTATGTGTATATATATATGTGTATGTGTATATATATATTAGGGGTGAGCGGGTTCGGTTCTACTCGGTTCCGTTCGGTTTTAAAAACCAAATCTTATTGACTATCCAAAACTTGTGACAGCTGATAGCCAATAAGATTCGGTTTTTAAATCCGAACGGGACCGAGTAGAACCGAATCCGCTCACCCCTAATATATATATATTTGTTTACACAGCGGGTAAAATAAGTATTGAACACATGAACATTTTTCTCAGTAAATATATGTGTAATGGGGCTATTGTAATGACATTTTCACCCATGAAATCCACACATGCACAGAAATCAAACCATAGATGTCCATAAAATAAGTTGTGTGTAATAATGTGAAATGACACAGGGAGAAAGTATTGAACACGATTACTGAAATGTGTTTAATACTTTGTACAAAAGCCTTTGTTGGTAATTACAGCTTCAGGACGCCTCCTGTATGGAGAAACTAGTCGCATGCATTGCTCAGGTGGGATTTTAGCCCAGTGTCCAAATCTTATAGGTTCCGTGGCCTCTTCTATGATCTCTGATCTTTAGATCTTTCCATAGATTCTCTATTGGATACAAGTCAGGTGATTGGCTGTGATTGGCTGGGCCATTCTAGCAGCTTTATGTTCTCTCTCTGACACCAGGTGAGAGTGTCCTTGGCTGTGTGTTTGGGATCATTGTCTTGCTGAGATGTCCACCCTCGTTTCATCTTCAGCATCCTGGTAGATGGCAGCAGATTTTTATCAAGATGTCTCGTTACATTTTTCCATTCATCTTTCCTTCAATATGAAGTATGGCAGCACCGTATGCTGAAATACAGCCCCACACCATAATGTTCCCACCTCCAAACTTCACTGTTGGTATGGTGTTTTTGGGGTGGTGTGCAGTGACATTTCTCCTCCAAACATGGTGTGTATTATGGCATCCAAAGAGTTCAATTTTGGTCTCATATGACCAGACTATATTCTCCCAGTATTTCACAGGCTTGTCCAAATGTTGTGCAGCAAACTTTAAACAAGCTTCAACATGCTTTTTCTTCAGCAATGGAGTCTTGCGTGGTGAGCGTGCATACAGGCCATGGTGGGTGAGGGCATTACTTATTGTTTTCTTTGAAACGATTTTACCTGCTAATTGCAGGTCTTTTTGAAGCTCTCCAGAAGTGGTCCTTGGCTCTTTTACAATTCTTCTGATAATTCTTTTCACTCCTCTGTCAGAAATCTTGCGAGGAGCACCTGGTCGTGGCTGGTTTATGGTGAAATGTTCTTTCCACTTCCGGATTATGGCCCCATCAGTGCTCACTGGAACATTCAGAAGTTTAGAAATCCTTCTGTAACCAATGCCTTCATTATGATTTGCAACAATAAGGTTGCGAAGGTCTTGAGAGAGCTATTTCCTTTTACCCTTCATGAGATGTTTTTTTGTGTGACACCTTGGTAATGAGACACTTTTTTATATGCCATCAGTTAGGACTGAACCAGCTTTTATTAATTTGCACTGACTAGGGGCAGGATTTCTTTTTAATTACTGATATATTTCAGCTGGTGTCTTGGCTCCATGCCTTTCAGCACCTCCCTTTCTTCATGTGTTCAGTACTTTTTTCCCTGTGTCGTTTCACATTATTAGTTACACATAACTTAAGTTATGGACATCTATGGTTTGATCTCTTTGCATGTGTGGATTGCATGGGTTGTTGCTGACATTTGATGAAAAGTTCATAACAATAGCCCCATTACACAGGTTGAGTCTCCCATATCCAAATATTCCAAAATACGCAATTTTTTTGGCTTGACTGAGATAATGAAACCTTTGATTTTTGATGGTTCAATGTACACAAACTTTGTCTAAGGCACAAATTATAAAAAAATTGTATAAAATTACCTGCTGGCTGTGTGTATAAGGTGTATATAACACATAAATGTATTCTGTGTTTATATTTGGGTCCCATTCCCAAGATATTTCATTATGATATGCAAATATTCCAAAATACGCAATATTCCGTTATCCAAAATACCCCTGGTCCCAAGCATTCTGGATATCGGAGACTCAACCTGTATATTTATTGATAAAAAGGGTGATGTGTTCAATACTTATTTTACCTGCTGTATGTGTGTGTTTATTTATATTGCGTTGTACATACATTTATGTTCATCATTTGTATGTATCACAAGACAAGTTGCTCACAAAATATGGGAGAGATCAAACTAATACAATCAGTCTAACACTAATAGACCTCTTCACATTTGTGAGATAGAAGTAGTGAGTTATTTCTTAAGTAGGAGCGTATCCCAGTTTTCATATAGAGACAAAGTTTAGCACATAAGTAACTGTGAGAAATGATACACAGGATAAGGATATAACATGTGACATATAGGATAAGGATATAACATGACATATAGGATAGGGATATAACATGTGACATATAGGATAAGGATATAACATGACATATAGGATAAGGATATAACATGTGACATATAGGATAAGGATATAACATGACATATAGGATAAGGATATAACATGTGACATATAGGATAAGGATATAACATATGACATATAGGATAAGGATATAACATGTGACATATAGGATAAGGATATAACATGTGACATATAGGATAAGGATATAACATGTGACATATAGGATAAGGATATGACATGTGACATATAGGATAAGGATATGACATATAGGATAAGGATATAACATGTGACATATAGGATAAGGATATAACATGTGACATATAGGATAAGGATATGACATGTGACATATAGGATAAGGATGTGACATATAGGATAAGGATATAACATGTGACATATAGGATAAGGATATAACATATGACATAGGATAAGGATATAACATGTGACATATAGGATAAGGATATAACATGTGACATATAATATAAGGATATGACATGTGACATATAGGATAAGGATGTGACATATAGGATAAGGATATAACATGTGACATATAGGATAAGGATATAACATGTGACATATAGGATAAGGATATAACATATGACATAGGATAAGGATATAACATGTGACATATAGGATAAGGATATAACATGTGACATATAGGATAAGGATATAACATGTGACATATAGGATAAGGATATAACATGTGACATATAGGGAAAGCACACGAGGAGGGGAGGAGAGACAGAAGAACATAGTGAGGAGTGTAATGTGGAAGTTACTAAGAATCATTGACCCATGTACAAGTAATACATCTATATTGTTGGAGGGAGAAGATGTCGGGAGGTATTTTGAAAGGGGGACATAGCAAATTGTTGGACATACAAAATTGTTGGACATACAAATTCATGTATCTTCCAGCAATTTTCTGTGGAGGAATCAGTCCATGGAGTTAAATAATGTAAAGATATGATTTTGGGTGGCTGTATGAAGACTGTCTGTATATAGTGGCCCTATTTACCATAGACTCTTTCAACACGTTTATTGACATCTGGGAGAGTAAATCTCTTATTAATATATAACAGTTGTAAGAGTCTATTGCCCAAATTCAATTAACTGCGATAAGCCGCTTTTTGGTGAAAATTGGCTTATCGTGCGAATTTATACTATCGGGCAATCCTATTAGCAGCAGTTTTCTCATCTGCGAATTCTCCATAGCGAATAGCGGCAAAAAGTTTTCTCCACCCCCAGGTGATAAGTTGTGCAAAATCCCTATTTTAAAGTAAATTACAGGACGGTGCAGAATCCCTTGGAAACCCCCCTTAATGACCAGTTAGGGGAAAAAAAAACATTTTTAATTAGCAGAATTTGAGCAATAATTACGCCATTTGTGGGGTATGGAAAATGGGGTTAAAGCAGTGGGTCAGGTATTTTGGGGGGGCTGTGTGGATGGGACGTGTTTTAAACATTGCAGGTGGTTGCACCAGCCGTATTTTTTATTTTTTTAAAGTGCCCTAAAATGACACACAAAATATATTTGCACCCATTTTAATGTTCCCCTAATTTAACTGCAGCTTTTATTTTGCCCCCATAAAATAGCTTTCTATAATTTTGCCACTGTTATAGCAAAATACATATAACTGCCATGTGACACAATTTACGACCCCCAAATACTGTTGTTAGGGCCATTAATACTCTTCTGTATTGTTTGCCTTTTTTTGGGGTACAGACAGATTTTTCTATTTTCTGCTGTACTTTTCGCTGGTTACACCACGGACAGTTTTCAGGCGAATGCCGCATCGCTGCTTATGGAATTAGATTGTGCGAAAAACGAGAGCGTGCATAGGCAAAAGACGCAAAATTATCACACAAAGTCCTGAAGTGTGCGGAAACGTAACATACATTAGGTTTTCTCATTATCGTTACTAATTGAATTTGTCCCTATGTCGCAGTCATGGTTACTGTAGTGTTGGAGTTGTTTCGGGGTATTTTTTTGTTTTCTTGTCTCCCTGTTTGCATTTCATTTACCTTTCTGCCTGGGTTTAAATCTCATATGCCTGAAGCAAATATTCTATTTTTATCATTTACTCGAAAGGTTATAATCATTAGAATCATTTCATTTAATAAAACATTGCTCACCAGATGTACTAAAGTAAAAGTGTATTTCTTCATCAGGGTCCACAGGGAACCACAGGGTTACCATAGGGATAATGGGGTTGGAGTGATCCAGACACCAAACGGTTAAAGCTTCGGCTCCCAGGATGCCTCTGGTTCTATATACCCCGCCCCTAGCCACAGGCCTTCCGTTGTTGGTTACCTTTTGTAATGGGGCAGGCAGTCCTAAGCTCTTATTTTATGAGCGGTTCCTAGTTTATGAGGAGTCGTGCGCGGCAGTCCTTGCTTCTGGTGTCAGGTGCACCAGAAGCCGCTGCAGTCAGGGCCCGGGATTGTCCCCGTGCTCACCAGACCGCCAGACAGTATCACCTGACACCAGTGATCGGCACCAGACGCTTCTGCTGCCACGATGCCAGCGTACCCGGCCGGTTGATGCAGCTTAGGGGAGTTAAGCGCTCTCCTGGCAGCTCCTCACCCGACCCAGACGCAGTCCCTACAAAGGGTTTTGTGCGTCTAGGTTGCTCCGCCTACCCTCCAGGTGTATATGAGACGCTCACAGGCCACTATCAGTGCGCTGCTGTAGCTGTGGTCAGTCTCCCTTGGTTAATGTATACGGTGCTCTATATCCTACATTCCTGGTGTTTGTGTAGTTGATTTAGCGTCCATTGTAATTATATTACTTATACATTGTATGTGACTGTAATTATATGACATGTGCATTGTATGTGGCTGTAATTATATTACTTATACATTGTATGTGACTGTAATTATATTACTTATACATTGTATGTGACCTGTAATTATATTACTTATACAGTGTATGTGACCTGTAATTATATTACTTATACATTGTATGTGACTGTAATTATATGACATGTGCATTGTATGTGGCTGTAATTATATTACTTATACATTGTATGTGACTGTAATTATATTACTTATACATTGTATGTGACTGTAATTATATTACTTATACAGTGTATGTGACTGTAATTATATTACTTATACATTGTATGTGACCTGTAATTATATTACATATACATTGTATGTGACCTGTAATTATATTACTTATACATTGTATGTGACCTGTAATTATATTACTTATACATTGTATGTGGCTGTAATTATATTACTTATACATTGTATGTGACTGTAATTATATTACTTATACAGTGTATGTGGCTGTAATTATATTACTTATACATTGTATGTGACCTGTAATTATATTACTTATACAGTGTATGTGACCTGTAATTATATTACTTATACATTGTATGTGACCTGTAATTATATTACTTATACATTGTATGTGACTGTAATTATATTACTTATACATTGTATGTGACTGTAATTATATTACTTATACATTGTATGTGGCTGTAATTATATTACTTATACATTGTATGTGGCTGTAATTATATTACTTATACATTGTATGTGACTGTAATTATATTACTTATACATTGTATGTGACCTGTAATTATATTACTTATACAGTGTATGTGACCTGTAATTATATTACTTATACATTGTATGTGACTGTAATTATATTACTTATACATTGTATGTGGCTGTAATTATATTACTTATACATTGTATGTGACTGTAATTATATTACTTATACAGTGTATGTGACCTGTAATTATATTACTTATACATTGTATGTGACTGTAATTATATTACTTATACATTGTATGTGACTGTAATTATATTACTTATACATTGTATGTGGCTGTAATTATATTACTTATACATTGTATGTGACTGTAATTATATTACTTATACATTGTATGTGACCTGTAATTATATTACTTATACAGTGTATGTGACCTGTAATTATATTACTTATACATTGTATGTGACCTGTAATTATATTACTTATACATTGTATGTGACTGTAATTATATTACTTATACATTGTATGTGGCTGTAATTATATTACTTATACATTGTATGTGGCTGTAATTATATTACTTATACAGTGTATGTGACCTGTAATTATATTACTTATACATTGTATGTGACTGTAATTATATTACTTATACATTGTATGTGGCTGTAATTATATTACTTATACAGTGTATGTGACCTGTAATTATATTACTTATACATTGTATGTGGCTGTAATTATATTACTTATACATTGTATGTGGCTGTAATTATATTACTTATACAGTGTATGTGACCTGTAATTATATTACTTATACATTGTATGTGGCTGTAATTATATTACTTATACATTGTATGTGACTGTAATTATATTACTTATACATTGTATGTGGCTGTAATTATATTACTTATACAGTGTATGTGACCTGTAATTATATTACTTATACATTGTATGTGACTGTAATTATATTACTTATACATTGTATGTGACCTGTAATTATATTACTTATACAGTGTATGTGACTGTAATTATATTACTTATACATTGTATGTGACTGTAATTATATTACTTATACATTGTATGTGACTGTAATTATATTACTTATACATTGTATGTGACTGTAATTATATTACTTATACAGTGTATGTGACCTGTAATTATATTACTTATACAGTGTATGTGACTGTAATTATATTACTTATACCTTGTATGTGGCTGTAATTATATTACTTATACAGTGTATGTGACCTGTAATTATATTACTTATACCTTGTATGTGACTGTAATTATATTAATTATACAGTGTATGTGACTGTAATTATATTACTTATACATTGTATGTGACCTGTAATTATATTACTTATACAGTGTATGTGACCTGTAATTATATTACTTATACATTGTATGTGACCTGTAATTATATTACTTATACATTGTATGTGACCTGTAATTATAGTACTTATACAGTGTATGTGGCTGTAATTATATTACTTATACAGTGTATGTGACTGTAATTATATTACTTATACATTGTATGTGACCTGTAATTATATTACTTATACATTGTATGTGACCTGTAATTATATTACTTATACATTGTATGTGACTGTAATTATATTACTTATACAGTGTATGTGACTGTAATTATATTACTTATACATTGTATGTGACTGTAATTATATTACTTATACAGTGTATGTGACTGTAATTATATTACTTATACATTGTATATGACCTGTAATTATATTACTTATACATTGTATGTGACTGTAATTATATTACATATACATTGTATGTGACTGTAATTATATTACTTATACATTGTATGTGACTGTAATTATATTACTTATACAGTGTATGTGACCTGTAATTATATTACTTATACATTGTATGTGACCAGTAATTATATTACTTATACATTGTATGTGACCTGTAATTATATTACTTATACATTGTATGTGGCTGTAATTATATTACTTATACATTGTATGTGACCTGTAATTATATTACTTATACATTGTATGTGACTGTAATTATATTATACAGTGTATGTGGCTGTAATTATATTACTTATACATTGTATGTGGCTGTAATTATATTACTTATACATTGTATGTGACTGTAATTATATTACTTATACATTGTATGTGACCTGTAATTATATTACTTATACATTGTATGTGACCTGTAATTATATTACTTATACATTGTATGTGACTGTAATTATATTACTTATACATTGTATGTGACCTGTAATTATATTACTTATACATTGTATGTGACCTGTAATTATATTACTTATACATTGTATGTGACTGTAATTATATTACTTATACATTGTATGTGACTGTAATTATATTACTTATACATTGTATGTGGCTGTAATTATATTATACATTGTATGTGACTGTAATTATATTACTTATACATTGTATGTGGCTGTAATTATATTACTTGTACATTGTATGTGGCTGTAATTATATTACTTATACATTGTATGTGACTGTAATTATATTACTTATACAGTGTATGTGACTGTAATTATATTACTTATACATTGTATGTGACTGTAATTATATTACATATACATTGTATGTGACTGTAATTATATTACATGTGCAGTGTATGTGGCTGTAATTATATTACATGTGCAGTGTATGTGGCTGTAGTTATATTACATGTGCAGTGTATGTGACTGTAGTTATATTACATGTGCAGTGTATGTGGCTGTAATTATATTACATGTGCAGTGTATGTGACTGTAGTTATGTTACATGTGCAGTGTATGTGACTGTAGTTATATTACATGTGCAGTGAATGTGACTGTAGTTATATTACATGTGCAGTGTATGTGACTGTAGTTATATTACATGTGCAGTGTATGTGACTGTAGTTATATTACATGTGCAGTGTATGTGACTGTAGTTATGTTACATGTGCAGTGTATGTGACTGTAATTATATTACATGTGCAGTGTATGTGACTGTTTGCTAGCTGCTGTAATGACACTGTCTGTTATTTCTGTCTGTCAGTTATAACTATCACTGTGTTTTCTCCCCATCCTTTGGGGTGGAGGTTTTTCTCTGAGTACATCACATACATTAAGATTGTGTGAAGGCTGTCACATACATTGCATTTATTACCTTTATGAACATGGCAAAAGATAAATGGAAGCAGGAGGGAGAGTCCCCTGTGCTGGTTTCATGTTAGTCATGTACGGCCTATGTGTCCTCTCAGGATATAAAGGATGGTTTGTGTGCTGTCTGTTATATAGAGTCACCTCAGCAGTCCGGTTACCTGTCTCTGGGCAAGAGCCATCTTGGGTGTCCTCCTTGTCCCAGGTAATGAAGCAGTTTGTGGATGGTATGGCTGCTCCCACTATGCCTCCTTGGATGGGGTGTCCACAGCATGCCATGTTTGCACCTCCTATGCATCCTTCCTGGAAGGATGTTGATGGCCATTCTAGTCAGAGTATGGCACCATCTAATGTTGATAGCAGACCGGTAGTTACTAAGGTGCCTAAACGCAAGTCTGCTCAACATATGGATTCAGACGCATCATCAGAGGAATCAGATGATGCGCAGGTTTCCTCTCCAGGGTCTAGCTCGGGGGAGGAGGACCATCCGTACACTGTGTATGTTCCTTCATTGGTGAGGACGGTTAAATCAGTCCTAGATATTCAGGATGATGAACCAGCTCATAGTAAGAAGGCTCCAATGTTTAATCATCACCGAAAGGTGATCAAAACGGAGTTCCCTGTATCTGAACAGCTCACTGAGCTTATGGATGTGGCATGGGGTAACCCGGACAAATGGTTTTATGTGAATAAGAGAATAACATTGTTGTATTCTTTCCCAGCTTCTGTATGTACTAAGTGGGAGGTACCTTCTACTGTGGATGCTCATGTGATGCATTTAATCAGAAATGCTACATTGCCTATTCCGTCAGCATCTTCCCTGAAGGATTCCACAGATAAGAAGATTGAAGCCTGTCATAAGGCAATATTATCATCTGGAGCTGTTATTCGTCCAGCTATGGCTGGAGCCTGTGTAGCCAAAGCTGTTGAAGAATGGACAGGGGCATTGGAAGACTCTACCAAATGCTACCAGAGAACAGAGGATGAATATCTCCCACATACGGGTAGCGGCTTCCTATCTGGGAGGAGCTGCAGTAGATGATAGAATTTTAGCTTCTAAAGCATCAGTAGCTTCAATAGTGGCACGCAGGGTTCTTTGGTTAAGATCCTGGAAAGCTGATATAGGATCAAAGAGAGCACTGGAAGTCTTGCTATTCTATGGAAGGTACTTTTTGGAGCAGAGTTGGATAAACTAATAGCTACTCTGGCGGCTTCAAAATCAGCAGGTCTGCCATCCACAGCAACAATAAAGTCTAGGCAGGTTTTTTTCGGTCGTTCCGTCCTCAGGGACGAGCAAGGGAACAGTCTTCCAATAAACTGACTAGTTTTCGCAAAACAGCAAAGCGACAAACTAAGAGGTCTGGCCTGGCAAGACGTCCAGCTTCTAAATCAGAAGACAAACCTTCGGCCTGATGGGCAGGCCTCCACCTGGGGGATCCCAGGGTGGGTGTGGGGCCGACTTATTCAGTTTGCGGATTACTGGCATCAAACAACAACAGATGCCTGGGTCCGAGAAGAGGTCTCTCAGGGGTATGCCCTCTTTCAGTAGGTATCCTCCCCAGAAGTTTTATTGCACAGATCCTCTATCAGATGTGGTCGCCTTGGCCCTTCAGGAAGCTATTTACTCCCTGCTTCAGGCGGGGGTAATAGTCCCGGTTCCTGTGTCGCAACAGAGAAGGGGTTATTATTCCAATGTATTCCTGGTTCAGAAACCTAATGGGGCTTATTGCCCTATACTAAATCTGAAAACCCTCAACAGGTTTATCCATGTACCCAAGTTTTGTATGGTAACTCTCCGGTCAGTTATTTTGGCAATGGACCCGGGGGATTACATGGTTTCCCTGGACATTCAGGATGCATATCTACATGTTCCTATCATACTATCACACCAATAATTTTTATGGTTTGCTGACCTTCAGCAACATTACCAATTTAAGGCTCTACCATTTAGCCTATCAACAGCTCCCCCGGGTGTTTGACAGCCTATCTCAGGCGTCAGGGAGTCAGAATTCTGCCATATCTGGACGACCTTCTGTTATTGGTTATTGGTGCAGACTCCGGTTGTTTTACAGAGCCATCTTCATCTGACCATAGCCTGCCTACAAAAGCATGGCTGGATCATCAATTGGAAGAAATCATCACATTCTCCAAAACAGCAGATGGTACATCTGGGAGCGTTTCTGGATTCTCGGGCACAAACAGTGTTTCTGCCAGAAGACAAGATTGTGGCCCTATCATTGTGAATACGCAAGCGAAGGGTATCCATTAGCAATGCAGGTCCTGGGATTAATGGTATCCACTTTCGACATGGTGCCGTATGCTCAATCAACCTTTGCAGAGGCCTGGAATGGAACTCTTTCCAAGTGGAACGGACAGTATCATCTAATAAAGTTCCAGAGGATCATTCTCACTCCCTCTTGTGGTGGCTGAGAAAGGATCATCTGAACAAAGGGCACCCATTCTGGATTCCAAATTGAGTGCTTCTTACCACGGACGCCAGTCTTCGTGGATGGGAGGCAGTGACAGGTCATCGCACCTTTCAGGGAAGATGGACAAAAAGTCATCTGCCAATATACATTTTGGAACTGTGAGCAGTATACAAAGCACTTATCAGGCCAGGGCAGGCCGGTCCAGATCCATTCCAAAAACGGGACTACAGTGGCCTACCTCAATCATCAGGGAGGCACAAGAAGTTACGCAGCCATGGAAGAGGTGACAAAGATTCTGCGTTGGGCAGAGCATCATCTTCCGGCCATCTCTGCAATATTCATACTGGGAGTACTACATTTTGGAAGCAGACTTCTTAAGTCATCAGGACATACACGTCTGAGAGTGGGCTCTCCATCCGGGAGTGTTTCAGCTACTGGTAAACAAGTGGGGTCTACCAGAAGTAGATCTCATAGCTTCACGTTACAACCACAAGGTTCCCAGGTACGGGTCCAGGTCCAGAGACCCATCAGCAGCCCTTGTGGACGCACTGGCAGTAAGATGGGACTTTAAGCAGGTGTATCTCTTTCCTTCGATTTCCCTCCTCCCAAGAGTTCTCAGGAAATTCAAGCCAGAAGGCGGAACAGTAAAACTGGTGGCTCCGGCTTGGCAAAGAGATGTCATTGGTTCACTGACATACAGAATCTATCCACATACAGTCTGTATCCTCTTCCTCTATGGCAGGATCTGCTAATGCAGAGTCCCTGCCGGCATCCGGACTTACCTCGTCTGGCTTTGACGGCGTGGATCTTCCATCCTAAGAGCAAAAGGTTTTTCCAGTTCTGTAATTCAGACGATGCTCAGTGCACGAAAGCCTGCTTCTGCCCGCATCTAATACAGAGTTTGGCATTCTGCCCACATCTATTACAGAGTTTGGCATTCTTTTGGTCAATGGTGTTCCCAGAGGAAGTATGATCCTAAGGTGTTTAGGATTTCCAGGGTACTGGCTTTTCTCCACGCAGGTTTAGACTGTGGTCTTCGCCTGGTCACTTTGAGAGTTTCTGCACTGTCAGTCTGGTTTCAGAGGAAGATTGCCTCATTACCAGATGTCAGAAAAAAATTTTTCAAGGAGTTCTGTGAGTTCAACCTCTGGGCCTGATTCAGAGCTGAACGCTCTGACCAGAGCGCTCGCTCTGAATCAGGGCCCTCCTACCTTTTTTTGGAGCGTCCTCATGGACGCTCGCATAGCTGTGGGTTACCACCCACAGCTATAGCGAGCGTCCATGATCGACAGCACGCCACCTTTGGTGCAAGAGCCGGAGCGATGGTGAGCCCGTCGCTCGCCGGGTCTCGCGCATGCGCATGACGGAGCTCCCTCCGTCGTGCGCATGCACAGTGGGGAAAATCGAGCCGCTTGCGAGCGTCCTGCCGCTCGCGAGCAGGTCTGAATGACCCCCTCTGTTCCACCGGTAGCACCGTGGGATTTGTCTTTGGTTCTTAAGGGGCTACAGGCTCCCCAATTTGAACCTCTGTACTCTGTTTATTTGAAATAGTTGACAACGAAGACACTTTTTCTCCTCGCTATCTCTTCTGCATGCAGAGTGTCTGATTTAGCAGCGCTTTTTTGTCGCTCCCCATTTTTGATTATTCACCAGGATAAAGCTGTTCTTCGTACATGGGTGGGTTACCTTCCTAAGGTAGTGTCCCGTTTTCATGTGAATGAAGAAATTGTAGTTCCAGCTTTTCAGGCTCCAGATCTTTCTGTAGGTGAAGTCTCCTTGGATATAGTTTATGCTCTCAGTATCTATGTGGAGCGTACAAACTCTGTTAGAAAATCAGCATCTCTCTTTGTAGTATATGGTTTTCACAAACGAGGATGGCAGCTAGTAAGCAGTCTCTGGTGAGATGGCTACGTATGACTATCTCAGGTGTGCACACAGGCTGATCTCCCTGTCCCAAGCATGGTGACAGCACATTCTACTCGGTCAGTAGGGCCATCGTGGGCATTTAACCGTGGTGCCTCTGCTCAACAGTTGTGTAAGGAAGCCACGTGGGCTTCTGTCCACACTTTTCTTAGGTTCAATGTTTTTGATACTTTTGCCTCTCGACGAGTTCTCCTTTCTGCTCAAGTGTCCCCCACCCTAGGGGAACTTTTTTAGGACATCCTCATGGTATCCCTGTGGATCCCAATGGACCCTGAAGAAGAAAATAAGAGTTATGGCAGACTTACTTAGATGACTCATTTTCTTCATGGTCCACAGGGCACCCACCCTGATGCACCTGGCTTCATTGGGTTATTTTTCTTTTGGTCACAGATTCCCATGGTATTCCTGTGGACCCTATGGACCTCAAAGAAAAGGAGTTATCTAGGTAAGTCTACCATAACTCTAATTTGATATAAACAATTGGTGCTCAAAGTTCACATATATTGTATATGACTAATACTGTAGTGTAAGATATACAGAGATAATACAGAGAGAGAAATATAGAGATATAGCGTTAGTGCGGGGGAAGGAATGCCACATGTTTCTTTGTTTCCAAGCCGCATGGTCCAAAGAAACTCCATTTTGAATGTGAGGAAACTCCCATGATGCTATAGCCTCTGTAAATCATTCTACAACACTGATATCAGCCAATGATCAGAACTATGACTATACTACATTATACAAATGTAATTCACATTCCTATCCATCTAAAGTTTTATCTCCTCCGTTACACCAACTTACTCAGACATTCCTTGCAATACTATTATAAATATGCAAATTGGATAGCGTAAGCCGATTACTAACAAAACACGGTAATAAGGAAAATGATCTTTAATGCTCTATTGGCAGATACGATATCTATTAGTGAGATGTGGAGCTCATCTCAACTTAAACATATTTTTGGAAAAAGGGGCACCATTCTCACGCACCACAACTGTGTGATATTTTCAGGCAAACACTGCATTATATAGTATTCCAGAATGCATAATCTATAACATTGTATAAGCTGATTCCAATATCCAACAATTCCATTTTACTAACTACACATTCCTATCAGAATACAGCCAATATTCACAAACCTATGCTTCCCAGGCCCTGCTATTGTTCAGCACATGATTCAATGGGGGGATCAGATGCTGGATAGCTGGAATGGAATTAGATTGGCTTGAACCCCGAAATGGGACCGGATTGCTGGATATCGGACTGAAACCGATGGAATCAGATATCGGACTGAAACCGATGGTGCTGGTTATCGGATTGGAATCAATGATACAGGATATCGGACTGGAACCGATGGAATCAGATATAGGGTTGCAGGATCACCGGGATTGCAGAATCACCGGAATGGAACCGGATACTGGAGCCAGTAGTGCAGCAAGATGGTAAACTGCTCTTATAGTCTCTGGATAATAATAAAAATCTGCAGGAGCTCACTGGGAAGAACTCCGCTAGGCTGTGGACAAGATTGCACTGTGGCAAGTTCTGTGTGAAGGGAGACTCCAAATATACCCCTGGGAGAGCAGGGAATGACTCCAGGCATCAGGTGACAGCAAACTGGTCTCCTGTTGGTGGATGGATAGTCACCTGACACAGATTGTCATGGCTGCACCCAGTGGTCAGCTCTGGAGGGAATGCAGCAGATAGAAGCCAGTGAGTGTGTTGGAAGCTACAGGGAATAGAAGTGCCGAACTGAATCACAGGAGGTCTGCTACAAAGCCAGAGCATGGAACGGGGAACTGGTAAGTGACCCAGCAGCTGCAGTAAACAGTGAGGTTTGTGACCATAGGGAGGGTTAAGCCATAGCCTGTGGCATGGTATTAATGTAATGGCGAGTCTGTGAGTACATATAAAAGTGACAACAAGGTAAGTGGAAACTATCCTGAAGATCTGAGAAAGATAAAAGAATGCCGCCGGGGTTGAAAACTTTGGAGATGGCACTTAAACATTTGGAGCCAACCAGAATAAAAAGATGGACACACAGTGCGGTAAGGGGGGACCTGTGTATACTTTAATAGAGAGCTAAGCATCATAGATATCTTTTAATAATAATATGGTTACAAATATTATAATGAATGTCAATAGGATTGTGTCACAACTCACGGATGGATAATGGATGCTAGCCTGTATTTTGGGATTGGCAAGACCTAGTAATGAGTTGCGGTGTCAAAAATGATGGCGGTATTCACCAGGGACCCCCTGTAAGGAGGTTTGGACTTGGCTGCATCCAAGGTCGCGACCCTCAGACTTGGTTCCCTAATACAGGTGCTGGTGTACTCTGGACAGGAGTGGAGTACGATGAAGATGTACAACGTAGTCGACAGGCCTGGTCAGAACCAAACGGACAAGACGATACCAGGAAGAAGACTTATGCAGGTCAGCCAAGGTCAAAACCATAATGCCAAGCACAGTACCAGGGAGGAGATGGAATCAGGTCAGGAACGAGCAATAGATTCCGCATGGAACGCAGTTGTGAGCATACGCTAATGCCAAAGCACAGACTGCATAAAGACGCCCACCGCTGCCTTCTCATATTCGTCCAACCTCGCTCTTCTGTATAACCATCGGCCAGTCACGCAGCCTTTACACCATCGGCCAATCACGCAGCCTTTACACCATCGGCCAGTCACGCAGCCTTTACACCATCGGCCAGTCACGCAGCCTTTACACCATCGGCCAGTCACGCAGCCTTTACGCCATCAGCCAGTGACGCAGCCTTTACGCCATCGGCCAGTCACGCAGCATTTACACCATCGGCCAGTCACGCAACATTTACACCAGGCCTGACCAGCCACAGGCACTGAAAGTCTCTTCACACTCAGAGAGCTCTCATGTTGTGTATGAAGCCGTAGTCACTAATTTATGCACTCCCAAGCAACGACATTCAAACAGAGAGGCACGCCTGCTTGCGCAGTTCGGCTGCTGAATCAGGCCCATTGTTCGTAAGATGTCAGATGTTTGTGGGATGTCTAATCTGATTAAAGTATGATATTAGTGACACCACAGAACATGGTGAAATGCCTTCTCGGCATCTAGGGAGAGAATTACACTAGAGGAGGAATGGTGGCCCCCATCGGTCAGCAAATATTTTTGGTAATTTATAAACCGAATTCAATAAGGAAATTGGTCTATATGAACCCTGTAAATTGGTCTATATGAACCCTGTAATGTTAAGTCATGCACAGGGTTTGGGTAGAATATGCAAGATAGCAGAGTTATATAGAGGTAAGGACTTATGAGTTAAGATGTGATTTAAATACAGTAACCAAAGTTTCCCCAATCCTTGGCAATAAAAGCTTATAACCCATCAGGGCCTGGAGCCTTAGCAGGTTTAAGATTTATTTACCACTTGTGATACCTCCTCCAGGGTAATTGGGTCTGTTAAAGTGTTAGTCAATTTTTTTGGAACCTGAGGGTAAAGGAGGACTGATCAGTGTACAGAACCAGAAAGGGAAATTGGTGCTTCCGCAAGGTCAGGTGTAACTGGGGTGTAATATAAAGATTCCTAATGCTTTTCAATTATTTCAGAAGTTTGACTATTAGAGGTAAATTTACTAAAGTGAGTTGTTAGAAGTGGAGATGTTGCCCATAGCAACCAATAAGATTCTAGCTATTATCTTCTAAAAGGTGCTAGATAAATGCATTGGACGATCTGGGAGAGGAGCCAACTCTGTTTCACTCCACTACCAGGTTCTTACATTCATCCTCTATTCCTAGTATGGATGGTATAGTAGTACAAACAAATTTTGCCAGTGCAGGACCATTGATTGATTTGGGTAGTCCTACAAGTCTGATATTGTTCGTAATTTGTTCCTACAGGATCTGTTTTCAATATCATTACCTTATTCCATAGCTGATGATAACTGATAACTCTCCTTTTCTAGGCGCTTAATAGAACATTGCATGTCAGCCATATCATGGTAAATAACACCTATTCTATGCTCAGTGTCTGTGAGTTCATGTCAGACACAGCTTGGGATAGCAATGACCCCATAGTGGACTTAATAGCGTCCACTATAACCCCATAGGTGACCGGGGAGTTCACAGAGCATGGTACCTGAGTGTTGTCAGATTCCTCCTGCACCGGGGGAGATTGTCCTCGAGTTTGAGTCCAGTGTTAATACTGGATGCAACTGGCGCTTCTCCTAATGGTAACGGTTTTGTGAGGATGGCCGCAATCAAAAACCTTTCCATCGGCAGCTGGGACATGAATAGAAATAGTTGTCCCTTGTCTAGAGGCTGTGCAAGAGCTTAGAGAAGGGTGAAATCCCTGGGGTGAGAGTGGAGCTGAGCTAGGGAAGCCCTCACTCCACGCAGCCGAAGCCAGAAGACCGGTCAACAATGATATTTAAATAATGTTTCTGGTCAGATGTTGCTTCAGGCGCATCAAAGGCCAAAGACAGTCCCAGGACAACTTGCACCATATTATGCCGTTGCTTCCACCAGCCTGAAGAGTTGTGACAATGAAAGAAGGATCCATGGTTTCGTTCTGTCTCCATATCTTTACCCTACAATCTGCATGGTGTACTTGAAAATGGGATTTGTCAGAGCTCATAAGACGTTTCCAATCATTTACTGTCCAATTCCTGTGTTCCTGAGCAAACTTAAAGTACTTTTCCCTTTTTGCAGCAGATGGCAATGGCGTATGTACAGGGTATGCAGTCGGGAAGCCGGCGGACCTAATCCCGACAGCCGGCTTCCCGACTGCTTAATCCCAGTGAGGCTTAAATGACAGGCGTCTAAATCTAGACGGCTGTCATTTTACCGACGCCGGGAGTCCGGCGCCCGGCATCCCGATCGAAGGGACGCCGAGCGCGGATAGCCGCGGGGGGTGGGAGGGTTAGATTTAGGGTTCTCCGGGGGGACATAGGGTTAGGCACCCCCCGGGAGGTTAGGGTTAGGCTAGGGGGAGGGTTAGGGTTAGGCACCCCCGGGGGGGACTTAGGGTTAGGCTAGGGTTAGGCTAGGGGAGGGTTAGGCACTTAGAGGGGGCATTAGGGTTAGGCATTGGGGGGAAGGGTTAGACACCCCTAAGGGAGAGTTAGGGTGTAGAATAGGTTAGGGGACGATCGGGATTTCCTCCTCTGCCGGGATGCCGCTGTCGGAATTTGAACCGCCGGACATGGGTCCAGCGGTAAATCATACCGATTCCACGTACAGGCCTTCTGCTTCTATAGTCCATACAATGTATTTTGCAGTTTACATGTGAATTGGTCCCTGATTACGATTATCTGTAATTTGATGCACTGTTGCCCATCTGACGCCCACTCTCCGTTCTACTCCCAGCATCCTGAGCCATGTATGACCACAGGCCTTGTGCACAGACCCAGTGTTTGCCTTGTGGTCCACTCCGTACACGTTATCAACTGCTGCCCTCGAATAATTCTCCGGTGCAGCTGGGTTACTAATGCTCTCACCACTGCTGTCACCAATCATTCCATCAGATCACGGTTACCCCTTATTTCCGGAGTGATACACTTAGTTAGTCTCTGGATATCTTCACCTTTCCAATCTTATACAGATTCAGACATCCTACATCTGCATTATCTGGGGAATAGCTACTATGTATAAAATCGCCTGGTATTCATAGGAATTTGGCCACTCTGTGTATAAGGAGAAACCCTTTTTTGCAGTGTTGGGTTGTGTGTTATTATGGTAGTATGTTGTGTGTATGCTTTCCTGTTATTTACTTGTGTCATGGTCAAGGTTCCAGGTAATACCCCTTTTACACCGACTGAAATATCCCGGGTTGATGCATGTGAATGCGCATAATCCCGGGAATTTCGTCGGTGTGAACGGATCAACCCGGGTCCAGTGGCCACTGCAAGCAGCGCCTGGCCGGGGATTTTGGTGTGAAAGGGGTATAAGAGTTCTGGGTAATAACTGTTGTAAGTGGTTTATCTAGTTCAGTTTGTTGAATGGATATGAAGAAGTTTGCATTGTGCACATTGTGTTGTGTGTGGTTCAATTTAAGTGTTTTGTTGGTGCTTTCTCTTTGTCTCTAATGTGTCATGGATTGACTCTTGAGTAGTTTTAATCTTTTTTTGGGTAATGGGCACTGGTATCGGCCTCTTAAACTGCCTTAGGGTTTGGCGTGGTGGAGATAGTGACTTGCTATCCTTTTATGTCTGGACTTAGTGTCTGATAACAACATCTAGTTACGGGTGAGGACCTCCCCAGGAGTGACTAATGTTATGGGTCAGGTTTGGTGGAAGTGTGAATCTACAGTAGGTCAGTTTTGGATTTACTTGATGGAGGAGGTCTCTGTTCTCTTCCTCTGGTTTTTTTCTCTGAACCTGGTTGGCTTGGGGTCCCTTTTGGTGCTGCACATCAAACCTAATGATATCGCATGCGGCCCCATTCATGTTAATGAAGGACGGAATGAGTGATCGTTCCATTGTACATCACATCGTTCTGATGTTTATGCACAGTATGATATGTCGGCCCGACGGACATATCATCCCGGTACACATTAGCCAATCAGCACTTCACCATTGTCTAGTGCCCTTGGCTGACCAGGTTGGTTTTACACAGTGACAGGAGGACCCCATCCTGTATCTTCCTGCTATATTGTAAGCCCCCCGGCTGGTTCAGCCCATTACTGGAAATACGGGGGGACCCACGCTGGTGTTTCCCACGATTTTCCAGTACCAGACTAGGCTCAGAGGTCTGGGGCTAGTTATGCTTTTGGGGGATGGCCCCACGTACATTTCTTTTAATAAAAAAATATTAATCCTTAATTCCTTTTAACACCAAAGCCTGCACAGATCATACTGATCTGTGCAGTGCTTAGGTCACACGCTATTCACAGGCCGGTCTATTTATTTTGTGCATTCTGTTGCGATGTTGGTGTGATGTTGCTCGATTTGACAAACATAATTTTTAGTAACTTTGTGATTTGTATATGAGCCCATGTAAATAATATGATTTTTGGTCCAATGGTGTATTGTGCTTAATTAGTTTGTTAAGTTGTGTCTCACCTGCGAGTTGCATTCAAATTGGCCTTTGGTAAATATCTGAATTGCAAAATCGCACAAAAACAGCAAATCGACCAAAAACAAACCTTAGTAAATGTAACCAAAGAGTACAAAGCAGAAATCATTTACTAAACTCCAGGGATTCATCAGCCTCTTTATGGGAACATCCTGGTACCCCTTGTTCAAACTGTAGCTCAGCACATAGCATAGCTGATAGGTGAGAAGCCGAAATCTAGGAATTGCCATTTTACTCTATCCCCCTGGTGCAGAAACAAGATTTTCTTTTCTTCCCATTCTGAACTTTAAGTCCTTGAGAACTCAGCTCAGAGTGGACAGATATAGTCCCTGAGGTCTTTAGTAAGTTTTGATTCTAAATTGATGCTTTCTTGACAATGCCATAACCTGCAGGCTATTTCATTTGGCTCTAAGTCCTTGTTGGTGCTTAAGGTGCATACACACTTAGCCATTTTTTTAACAATTTTCCCGATGCCTACGAATCGCAACGACAAATCATTAAAATCGTTGAGTGTGTACTCACTATGTTGTGCGGTGCGCACTCCCGTGGGGTCGTCAGCCACATCGTCAGGTCGGCCAACCTGACAATGCAGCTGACAACTGCTGGAGCAGGATGTGTACGACATATCGGGCATTTGGGCACCAGACAGGCCGCCCTATGTGTCTTCTCGTCTACAGGGGGATCGCCGGTCGCATCGCTGGGTACACATGGCGTTTAGTGCTCTAGAATGGTTGGCTGTCCTCCAACCTATCCATTTCTAGCTGGATTACGTCTACCAGGCTTTCAGCGTGGCTCATACTCCAGACTGCCGGGTACTTCCTGGACATCTCTGCATTTAGGCCCTGACTGACCAGCTGTGTAGCCTATTAGGCTCATACTCCAGACTACCGGTACTTCCTGGACATCTCTGCATTTAGGCCCTGACTGACCAGCTGTGTAGCCTATTAGGCTCATACTCCAGACTGCCAGGTACCTCCTGGACATCTCTGCATTTAGGCCCTGACTGATCAGCTGTCTATCCTATTAGGCTCATACTCCAGACTACCGGTACTTCCTGGACATCTCTGCATTTAGGCCCTTACTGACCAGCTGTGTAGCCTATTAGGCTCATACTCCAGACTGCTGGGTACCTCCTGGACATCTCTGCATTTAGGCCCTGACTGACCAGCTGTGTAGCCTATTAGGCTCATACTCCAGACTGCCGGGTACCTCCTGGCCATCTCTGCATTTAGGCCCTGACCGACCAGCTGTGTAGCCTATTAGGCTCATACTCCAGACTGCCGGGTACCTCCTGGACATCTCTGCATTTAGGCCCTGACTGACCAGCTGTGTAGCCTATTAGGCTCATACTCCAGACTGCCGGGTACCTCCTGGACATCTCTGCATTTAGGCCCTGACCGACCAGCTGTGTAGCCTATTAGGCTCATACTCCAGACTGCCGGGTACCTCCTGGCCATCTCTGCATTTAGGCCCTGACCGACCAGCTGTGTAGCCTATTAGGCTCATACTCCAGACTGCCGGGTACCTCCTGGCCATCTCTGCATTTAGGCCCTGACCGACCAGCTGTGTAGCCTATTAGGCTCATACTCCAGACTGCCGGGTACCTCCTGGCCATCTCTGCATTTAGGCCCTGACCGACCAGCTGTGTAGCCTATTAGGCTCATACTCCAGACTGCCGGGTACCTCCTGGACATAGGCCCTGACTGATCAGCTGTGTAGCCTATTAGGCTCATACTCCAGACTGCCGGGTACCTCCTGGACATCTCTGCATTTAGGCCCTGACCGACCAGCTGTGTAGCCTATTCGGCTCATACTCCAGACTGCCGGGTACCTCCTGGACATAGGCCCTGACTGATCAGCTGTGTAGCCTATTAATATATTGTCAAACCCGGATAATCAGCTGAGACAGAATCTGTTTACAAACCTTCATACCATAACAACCACAGTATACTAGGAAAATAACTAACAATACACCAGAATACTGTGAGTGTTTTACATAGAAATTGGGAATCCCTGTATATAGACAAGTATGGCTGTGGCAATTGAAATATAACCCAGACATTGATATGCACAATTGAATTTGTCTGAGTTAACAATGGTCAGAGGTTTTGCTTACCAGACACAATGGCAACGACAATCAGCTGGGGGTTCCCACCCTGCTTGAAAGTGAACCTAGCTGTCTGTAACACCTCACATTATAGATTTAAAAACATCTTAGTAAGGGATAGAAAATATATATATATATATATAATCCATCATAAATAGAATTTCATGCATAAACACCGCACATTACGCACAGTTGCGCTGCTAACATGACGCACATTAGCGAATGCATAATATCCTGCATGCGAACGCTGTTTATTAGTTGCATGCGTGTACATCTGCCCCAAATCAGATAAACCTAACTAGCGTCTTTTCCCAAACCCCTAATACTTACATAATGCACACTCACATCAAAGATTCCATAGCTTTAAAGTATAAGAGCCAAGTTGTATACATTTATTACAAATGCTGTGAAATAAAGACTATTTTGGTATCTAAGGTTTAATATTTGATAAGTAAGACGTGTTTGGTATTGTACTGATCTGCATTTCCTCAACAGCTTTCCGGTACCATCAGTGAGAAGATCGCAACATGCATTCGCAACTTCTGGACCGTAGAGACTTAAAGCACCAGAATGTGCATTGTAAAACCAACAGCCAAGATTTGCATGAGGCGGGGAAACGGAGGCAACAAGCTGTTAGAGACTGTTCTGTGTCCATTTGAATCAACCTGTTAAATGCTCTGTAACAAACGCACCACAATGGGGAACCAATGGGATCAGCAACAAACCTCTCTATTGTGCTGTCTGTTTCTGTAAGAGCATAAATGTGTGTGTTGTGACCCCAGTCTGGAGTCTTCTTGCTGATTGACGGAGGTTTCTTGCTGATGCCGGTATCTGGTCCGGAGCGCGTGCGTATGTATAACTGTATCTTGGGTCTGTATAATTCTTTGCGCTAAATTGTACTTAGATCACACCGTGTAACTATCTGTACTTTACTTGAATAATACTTTGTGCTTTGGAAACACATGTTCAAGGTCTAAAGTCTTTATTTCACTGTATGACTGCGTACGCAAACAGCGTCAATTTTAGAGGTTTATAAGCAGGGTTTAGAAGGTATAGGTAGGTGCGTATAGAGGTTGAAATCCTGAATCCTTAGATGGGGGCTCATAATGTGAGGTCACTTACCTGTTCAGACGATAAAATACGGTTATCGATATCTCACCAAAGGGTGGATAGTGGCCACACACAGTTTTCCCTGCAACCACTCTATGCTGAGAGATCGCTATCCGTTATCGTGTGAGTCAAGGTACGCTGACTAGAATCCAGGGGCAAGAAAGGAAAAAGTTTGTTTTCCTTTGTTGATAGTATATTACGCTAAAAAGGGTACCGTAGTATTGCGCATGTGGCTGAGTCGCCAAGGGTAAGGGTCATACGGTTGTGTGGTAGTCGCATTATTGTGTATGCGACTAGTCGTACAATAGCATATACGTACTTCCGGTAGTGCTGCCACGTGTTTAAACAAAGCCGTTGAGTTTACATTATCAATTGTTGCCAATAACTGGGTTAACGTGTATTTTTCTGCGCAGGAAAAAAGTGTGTAACTGTGAGTACTTGTTTAGGGTGTAACACGGGACCTAAATGTTAAGGGTATCGTAGGACCCTTAAGTGCTAGGCGCAGGAGTTGACCTAGTGACTCGGTAGCAGCTTACCGTTTACTTTACACAAAGCAGGTGTATGGGTTGTTATTTTTGTTAGGGTTCGGCTCCCAGCGTGATTATGGCGTTCAGTAATCAATGTGTGTGATCTGTTAGGCTTATTTGAACACTATAATTGAACCGCATAATTTTGGTTAGATTATGATTGTGAGCTGGTGAGAGGGTGGATGAAATCAACTGGAAAATAAAGGGTACTTTGCTGCCCCCTAGCAGTTGAAACGTAGTCAAAAAGGGATTTTCTGCGTGGGAGCAGCTTTTCTCCCATAGGTGAGTGGAGACATCTAGACGTCCTCCATAGGGTTCGTGGATACACCCTTTTTCAAAGGTGTCCGCAGGTAAGTGAAAGTATCTTGATTGTCTTTCACCAGTTTAAATTTTTATTGAAAAACGTAGTTGTCCCAAGATGGGAGCCACGCAAACAATAGAGATGTTAGACAATGATGTGCTGCTAATGGAGGCGCCGCTTGGTTCGGGCCGTCGTATTATGCATACTAAATACGGTACTTATGCAATAAGGCATTGTGACGTATGGATTAAAATGACGATGAAGAGTGTTAGACCGTTTCCCAGAATTGGTAGTTTTGATAAAGATGTATTAGATAATGTCCGGGATCACATCAGTCTGATGCACTCTCGAGAGAAAAGAAGTAAAATATTATGAATGTTTAAAGTTGTGGCAGCATGAAGGGGATGCGTGGCTTAAAAATGTGCAAACGACACAAACTAGCGTTGCAAGAAAATACACCCGCGGTGCTAAATTGCAATGCGTGCGAGCCGCAAAATGGCGCACACGTGCGACAAGGTAGCGTTGCGGACGGTATTGCCAGTAGTTCACACGCACCACCGCCACCTTATGTGGATGGGGGTGCAGGTACAGTTATTGAAAAAACTCATAAAAATGTAACAAGCAATTTGTACCCTCTCTTAAGTAACCATAAAGAGAATGTTTATGATGTGGATGATGAGCTTATTGTAATGTCTGCCATTTCCCATGCTGTGCAGATGATAGATGCTGCACCACGATAAGCTCAAGTGGTGCCACCATCTCCATCAGTAACAGCACGGGAAGTGTTAAACTCCTCTGCACCCGTAGAGGAAGTTGTTAATACCATACGTTGCAGCAACAGACTAAACCCCCAGCCAGGTAATAAGGTCAAAGGTAGCACTGCGGCCGGTCTGCATCCCATCCGGACAATAACTGTTCCGAATGGGAATGCGGATGCGAACGGAGTTGTACCTACAAGGGAAGTGGTAATGCATTGTCCTTGGACAAGAGCAGAGCTAAATTCCATCATAAATGATTTCTCCGATCCCAAAAAGGAGCTAGCCAAATGTCAAAGATTTTTGAGAAATTTGGGTAGTTCTCACGAGCCAACTAACAAAGATTGGCGTGTGGTGTTAAGGGCTGTCTACCACGCAATATCGACGTGACAAAATTTTATCACAGATTGTGTATTGGATGGTGACGTTCCCTTAACAGATGAAGTGAACCAAGGTAACATTTCCCGTATTATAACTCAATTGGGTGTATATTTTCCAGTAGTAGTTAACTGGAACAAAATTTTCACTATAAAACAAAAAGAGAGTGAGACTGCAGAAGACTATTGCGACCGGGCTCTGCAGGCTATCACCCAGTACACTGTGTTAGAAGATATTAAAGATAGCACTCACCACAGGGGATTGATTGTCACTGTACTCATGGATGACCTTAAAGAAGACCTAAAGACCCGGGTACAGACCTCACAGCCTGGCTGGAGGGGAGTCACAATAGATACCCTCATAGAATCCACCATAGAACATGACAAAAACATCTCAAAGAAGAGAGAGATCCAGAGCGAGAAACTAATGGCTGTCAGTATTCAAGCTCTAGAAGGAATGACGGTAACATCACAGCCAGCAGACACACCTGCACCTGAACAGTAACACGTCCTCACCAATCCCACACCACTGCACACACAGCCCTACCCCACTTATCACACAGCCACAAGTCCCATACTACCCACAAACTCCATACCCCCCACAATATCCTTTCCCTCAATATCCTTACCCATACCCACCACCTTTCCCTCTTGCTCAACTCCCACAACAATCCTTTCATCCACCCCGCTCACAAAAATGTTTTAACTGCAACCAAGTGGAGTACTGCAAAGTGAAGAATGTAGGACTCCCAAACCAGACAGTACCTGTATACCCTCATAAGGGAGATACACAGAATACAGGAAACCTCCAACAGCCACCAGCTCCAATTGTGGCCGTTAATGCTTTATTGGAGAGTGGGAGCCAACACTAGGAGTCGGGTCATACTTGTGGTCTGCAGATAGACAGGTTGACGGGAAGTACTAGGGGAAAACTGGTAATGTTAATTGATGTAACTGATACCCAATCTCTGTTCTGCTTTCTTCCCTGTGCCCTAACACCCTGACTGTCAGTATTTTTCTTTTCCCACCTAGGGGGAGGTGTATACTACACATGAACACAAGTGTCCCATGGGTTCATAGACAACCCCAGTATCTTCTCACAGGCCTTATATGACTGTTTACAATCTTTTCAACCTGCCGATGGATCTGTTCTAATGTAAAATGTGGACGATTTATTGTTTTATTTAGGTCATGTTTAAATTATATTAAACTGTTGTGCTTTATCTCTCACACACAGGACACAAGGTCGCTAAGGACAAACGGCAGCCATGCCAGACTAAGGTCAAATACTCGGAATACTGTCCAACCCAGGGGCCCAGGCAATATTTAGAGCAGTAGATATTGATAACAGATTTTAAATTGCAGGAATTTGTGTACAATACAGTATCCCTAGAATAATTGAATATAGGAGGGATACTCATTTCACAAGTAATATCTTTTATAACCTGTGTAAGGTGATGGGTATTAATATCAAGATCATCCCAGACCATCTGTCTACTTGTCCCCCTTTGAGATACTGTTTAACAGGCAGCCTCATGTGAAAATATGATAATGAGGTTACTGTGCAGGGTCTCACGAAGATGAGTAAGAACAACTGAAATTGAAAATGTTATTAACTAACATGACTGAAGCAAACCCTCATGATGTTAAACCTGGAGAATCCGTTATGATCCAATAATTTCTTATGTTCAGGTTGCCTGACTGGTCGGTGGAAAGGTCCGTATCTGACGTTGACAAAGTACCACATCCTCAAAGGGTGGTCGGGGAAGATACGTGGGTCCATTCCACTCACTATAGGAAGGTTAACCAACCGGTGGAGATACAAGGCGGAGACGAGGCCGATAACATGGACCTGTCGATCGCGAGCTTGTGCCGGGAGGATTAAAAAGGTGACAGTGAGAAACCTTAGCTAAAAGAAAACTGTAGATCAGTGTCGCAGCAAGGGATTGGTCTGCTGTGTTCATTTTTGTATTCTTCCAGAGTTTCCGTCATCTTGTTTTTGTCTGGGCATTTCCGGTTCCTGTGACGGAGGACAGATAGAGGAGATGGGAGCTGATGCTGCTGTTAATGGAGTGGAACCGAGAGGAGGAGTGTTATACCAAATCAGGGGAGTGTCTGACCAATTCTAGTACAGTAAATTGTTGTGAGATATGGATACCAATAATAAGGAAGAACTGTATTACAATCCTGAGTTATAATGTGATGTATGACAATGTAATCTGAATTTGTGTGGTTGTGCATAAATATATCGTTTAGTTTATTTTAAGTCATCTTAGGTAACGCAGTCCCAATCTCCTTTCCAAACTTCCTTTATAGGCTAGATGAGTTCCCACATCCTGGCAATGATCCCGTGAGGATCCGCAGATGGCGTATAAGGGTTGTTTTACCCTTCTTGGAGACGCATTATCTAAATGGTTCAAATGACCAAACTGTGTCATACCATAGTAACATTAAACGGTATATTCTCATGCATGGCTAAACAGATTCAAAATAGTTTGTGATAGCGTCTGATTGGCTATCAAAGGGTGGAACTGTCAAAGCTGGTTAATCAGCTGAGACAGAATCTGTTTACAATCGGAATCTGTGCGTCGCCATCTCACGAATGGCGACAAGACTCCATCTTAGAAATAGATCACACAACGCCATTTTGTCAAAACCACAGAATAACAATCTTCCCCAGACACATACCGACAGTGTTTAACATACATAAAAAATGACTTCTTAGCATTAGAACACTTTTTAGTAATCCTTCCAGAAATCATGCCCTGATGTACACAAAGCCCATTCTGGGGACAACCTTCATACCATAACAAACACAGTATACTAGGAAAATAACTAACAATACACCAGAATACTGTGAGTGTTTTACATAGAAATTGGGAATCCCTGTATATAGACAAGTATGGCTGTGGCAATTGAAATATAACCCAGACATTGATATGCACAATTGAATTTGTCTGAGTTAACAATGGTCAGAGGTTTTGCTTACCAGACACAGTGGCAACGACAATCAGCTGGGGGTCCCCACCCTGCTTGAAAGTGAACCTAGCTGTCTGTAACACCTCACATTATAGATTTAAAAACATCTTAGTAAGGGATAGAAAATATATATATATATATATATAATCCATCATAAATAGAATCTCATGCATAAACACCGCACATTACGCACAGTTGCGCTGCTAACATGACGCACATTAGCGAATGCACAATATCCTGCATGCGAACGCTGTTTATTAGCTGCATGTGTGTACATCTGCCCCAAATCAGATAAACCTAACCAGCATCTTTTCCCAAACCCCTAATACTTACATAATGCACACTCACATAAAAGATTCCATAGCTTTAAAGTATAAGATCCAAGTTGTATACATTTATTACAAATGCTGTGAAATAAAGACTATTTTGGTATCTAAGGTTTAATACATGATAAGTAAGCCGTGTTTGGTATTGTACTGATCTGCATTTCTTCAACAGCTTTCCGGTACCATCGGTGAGAAGATCGCAACATGCATTCGCAACTTCTGGACCGTAGAGACTTAAAGCACCAGAATGTACATTGTAAAACCAACAGCCAAGATTTGCATGAGGCGGGGAAACGGAGGCAACAAGCTGTTAGAGGCTGGTTCTGTGCCCATTTGAATCAACCTGTTAATTGCTCTGTAACAAACGCACCACAATGGGGAACCAATGGGATCAGCAACAAACCTCTCTATTGTGCTGTCTGTTTCTGTAAGGGTATAAATGTGTGTGTTGTGACCCCAGTCTTCTTGCTGATTGACGGAGGTTTCTTGCTGATGCCGGTATGTGGTCCAGAGTGCGTGCGTATGCATAACTGTATCTTGGGTCTGTATAATTCTTTGCGCTAAATTGTACTTAGATCACAGCGTGTAACTGACTGTACTTTACTTGAATAATACTTTGTGCTTTGGAAACACATGTTCAAGGTCTAAAGTCTTTATTTTACTGTATGACTGCGTACGCAAATAACGTCACCCTTAGAGGTTTATAGGCAGGGTTTAGAAGGTATAGGTAGGTGCGTATAGAGGTTGAAATCCAGAATCCTTAATTTTAACTAGATTTAGCAGGTTTCATGTGTTTGCTTTCAGGGATGCCAGTGCTCCTATTGAGGGTACCAACCCATAAAGCCGACATCAGGACATCCCCAATGTCTCCGCTGTGCTCACCCTTTACGGGATGTAGTTATGAGACCCTTACCGACATCCAAATCCCTACAAGGGAGTTAAGATAGGCGCCAAAATACCGACGCCTATCTTAATCCCGACGCCGAAGGACACCAGACCGAACAAGGTAAGTCCGGTGCACTCTTAGCATTAACCACGGGGGGGGATGATTAGATTTTGGGGAGGGGGAGGTTAGCGTTAGGCACTAGGAGGGTTAGGGGGGGAGAAGGGTAGGAATAGGCTATTTATCTGCCCTGTCGGGATCTTCTCCCTTCGGGCTGACGGCCTCGGGATATATATTATTCCGCCGCTGGGACTTCATACCCATTCCCTTTGACTGTTTCCTTTATATTTTCTTGTTTGATATTCATTCCTTTCTATCCTGTCCTGTTGGGCTTGGGGTATCAAAGAGGAGATGCAGACAAGAAAAATGTATAGTATACGTTGATTTATATACAGAAATATATTGTACAGGTGTCCTTACCATTCACATATTATAGTTGTAATAATGCCGTCCCACCTGTGACATAAAGGGTTATTCACATCCGCTGACACTTGTCTGATGATGATGATGTCTCTTATATTTGCATGGAAGGTCTGGGTGACTTATTCTATAAGGAGTATGTAATACAACATTTATATGGAAAATAAAATACATGAACAGTTGTTGAAAAAGAAATCAAGAGCTTCAGTATTTTCATTGCTACTTAATTAGGTTATGATTTCTTTATATATTATCTTTTTAGCTGTATATTTTATTTTTTAACTCTTATAATAACAGAAGAACATAATATGTGAGAGAATGGACACGTACTAAATGTCATACAGCCATTAATGCTTGTATTCAATCCCAGCAAGTACTGTTCCCGGAGGACCCATCGGAGGACAGACCAGGACAACGCTGAAAAATGACCACATGGAGTACAGTATAACATGGCAAGTGCATATCTATTCTATACACAACATATGTGTGTGTGTGTATATCTCACTGACAAGCCAGAATATACCAGTGATCCAGCATCTCCCTGCAGTAAGCTCTGAAACAGGTGTCATGCATTTCCCATGTGTCAGTGAGTAATGAGTAGACCTCAAACTCTGTCCTCAGGACCCCAAACAGTTTACATTTCCCAGGTCACCCAGCAGGAGCACAGGTGTACTCATTACTCACTGACACATTTCCCAGGTCACCCAGCAGGTGCACAGGTGTACTCATTACTCACTGACACATTTCCCAGGTCACCCAGCAGGAGCACAGGTGTAATCATTACTCACTGACACATTTCCCAGGTCACCCAGCAGGAGCACAGGTGTAATCATTACTCACTGACACATTTCCCAGGTCACCCGGCAGGTGCACAGGTGTAGTCATTACTCACTGACACATTTCCCAGGTCACCCAGCTGGTGCACAGGTGTAGTCATTACTCACTGACACATTTCCCAGGTCACCCAGCAGGTGCACAGGTGTATTCATTACTCACTGACACATTTCCCAGGTCACCCAGCAGGTGCACAGGTGTATTCATTACTCACTGACACATTTCCCAGGTCACCCAGCAGGTGCACAGGTGTATTCATTACTCAGTAACACATTTCCCAGGTCACCCAGCAGGAGCACAGGTGTATTAATTACTCACTGACACATTTCCCAGGTAACCCTGGAGGTGCACAGGTGTAGTCATTACTCACTGACACATTTCCCAGGTCACCCAGCAGGTGCACAGGTGTATTCATTACTCACTGACACATTTCCCAGGTCACCCAGCAGGTGCACAGGTGTAGTCATTACTCACTGACGCAATTTAAAAGTTCGACAGGTGGAGCTAATTATTTCACATGTGATTCTGTTAGGAGACCTGGAAAACATGCACTGTTTTGGGTCCTGAGGACCGAGTTTGAGAACCTGTGGTTTAAGAGATGAGTTTGCTGTTGACAATAATGTTTGTGCTTACTCTAATGCTATGAATAAAAGTTAATATAAATGTATGTATAAACAGGCGCAAAATATATATGTATCTTAAAAAAGATTAAATGTAAAAATAAAAACTGATCAGCTTTTAAATAACACAAATAGCGATTTATTGCATCTCTTAATCGACAATTGTGGAATGTCTATAGCAACAAGAGAGCACATAAATAAAATTGCTACATAAAGCCACATAAAAAAAAATTTCTTGTGACTTAAGCCCTCTGAGGAAACAATCAGCTGCTGTGCGTGGAGAAACGCGTCAGTGCTGTGCGTGGAGAAACGCGTCAGTGCTGTGCGTGGAGAAACGCGTCAGTGCTGTGCGTGGAGAAACGCGTCAACCCAATACTGCTGGGTACTCTATAGTCTCCCTTGGTCAGCTGTGAGCCTTCCATCTGCAGAGCTTCAATTCTCTCCACGGATCAGAGCTACTTCTCCCCTCTGCCCACACTAGGAAGCACCGATTGAGCTGGAATCGGTATGGAATGCCGGCTGTCGGGATGCCCCCTGTCAAAATACCGAAGCGGCATCCCGATGGTTGGTATCCCGACAGGGGTCGGGTAAGTATACTTACCCTTCTCCCCATAAATCTAACCCTCCTCATTAGTGCCTAAACCTAAGTTTCCCCCTTCGTGCCTAAACCTAACCCTCCCCCCTTAGTGCCTGACCCTAACCCACCCCCCTATGGGTGCCTAACCCCCCCTTTCAAAAGCTGACGCTAACCCCGCTATGCTACCTAAAACTCACCCTCCCCCTCCGCAGCTAACACTAAGGGCGCCTCAGCTTACCTTAGTTCGGGCTATCGTCCTCCTGGATTCCGGCGTTGGGATTAAGATAGGCGTCGGTATTTCAACGCCTGTCTTAAGTCCCTTCTCGGGCTTACAGCGTCGGGATTGAGACTTTATATCACCCGGCAACAAATAACCGCAGGTAGTGCATGGGCATTTCATACAGCCCTTTTTGCCAGTTAAAAAATTACTGCTGGTTTCGGTTTTAAAGTGAGAAATGTGTGTTCTGACCAAGTAGTCTTTGAAGTTACGGCCACGTTTATAGCTCAGTAGCAATTTGACATCATGTAGCCCCAAGTCTGCATCGGATTGGACCATTAGCCACAATTTTCTACTAATGAAGTTGATGTTCTTACTAACTGCATTGTATTGTGACACCCAACGTAATACTTGTGTTTGGAATTTGCCAAAGGAATAATGAATGAATATATGAAAAATCGGTTATTTGTAATACAGGGTATTTTATCAACCGGACTGGTTCCCGGAGGTTATAATCGCCAGAGATTCAGGCCTCATTCAGAGGCCGTCGTTAGTTGCAAATGAATCAGGACGGCCGCTTGCATCCTGAACGACCGCCTCCTTGTCAAACGCTAAGCTGTGGGTTAACACCCACAGCTCTAACGACCGACATGGGTGATGGTCGCTATGGTCAAGACCATCGGGGCTAACGACCAGACCCTAAGGTTGGGTCTGGGCACTCGTAAGCCCCAGGGAGCTTCCTGCTCTGGTCGTGCAGGAAGCTCCCCACTGACATCATCAATGATGTCAGTGGGGCCGTCCCCAAACGGTAAGCGTTCTGGCGGGAACGCCTCCGTTTGGGCAGGCACGCCCCCTGCCCGCCTCCCAAACGGGGCGAGCTGTCACTCACCATCGACAGCTCGCCCTGTCTGCTGCGAGACCCCTAGCGACAAAGCGTCCGCCGCTAGCCGGGTCTCGCACATGCGCACGACGGAGCTGGCTCCATCGTGCGCATGCCCAGTGGGGTAACATCAAGTCGGTTGCGAGCGCTCAGTGTTTGCGACCGACTCTGAATGACCCCCTCAGTCTGCTCAGTGTCTATAGGTTTAGCCATAAAGTATACAGCAGCTGATAATTTATATGACCTATTGGTCTTGCTGACATATGCATAGGTTATATTATATAGTGGATTGGAATCGGCTCACCCACTCTGTCGCTGGCCCGCGGCATCTGTGAAATGCTCACTTTCGGAAGGAGTCCCTCGGTACCAGATAGATTGAACTACTGGGTATTGGAAAACTTCCATTCATTATTCCTTTGAACTAAACACAGCAATCTACATCTTTATGCTACATTCCACAAACTCCCAAAATCTTGTGTAGATAAATGCAAGATGCTGAATGTAATGTAATATTACACGCACATCGTTTCTACTTCAGGGTCCATAGGGGGTCCACAGGGTTGACCTTGGGGATATAGCTGGATCAGGATCCATGGGCACCACACAGTTAAGCTTTTAGCTCCCAGGATGCACTTGGGTCCTCCTCTATACCCCGCCCCCGAGCCACAGGCACCTCAGTGTAAGCTGGTGCCCGGCCGGACTCGGTCACCGCGCAGGGGGGCTGCAGGAGCAGCCCCCAGAAGCTTTTTATTTTCTAATAGATTTTATTTATTTTAGTTTCTCTTTTTACTACAGACGGCAGCGAAGGGCTGTCTGTACAGACGCCCACGCTGCCGCTCTGATCCCCGACTGGCGCCGCGACGCCAGTACTGATCTGGGGATCGCGGCGGGAGGACAGAGTCCGTACTAGCCGGACTCTGTCTACCTCCCAGGACTGCTGCCGGATTCGCCGGGGATTCAGGTAAGCCGCGCGTCGCTGGCTAGCAGCGGCGCGCGGAATACCTTAAATGCAGTCCTTTAGCCTCCGGTCCTGGGGACAGACCGGAGGCTGCTGGCAGTGGCGGCGGGCCCCCCCCATAACCCGTGGGACCACTAGACCACCAGGGATAACTGGCAAGCGGGAAGCCAGCATCCCTGGGGTTAATGGCCAGCCAGGGGAGGAAGCCTTCCCTGTTCAGCGGCTCCTCCCCTCAGCTCAGCGCGCTTTTCAGCCTGCATGTCTAGCGTCCCTGAGCTGCAGTTCACTCGGCCACTCCTCCTCTGAGGTCTCTGGCGGCCATTTTTTTCTACATGTGGCAGCGCAGATCCCTCAGGGAGCACGCGGACCGGTCCCCCTGTGTACCTCTCCCCTGTTAGGACGGCGTACACAGCACTATAGCCCTCCCAGACACTGAATCTGGGAGGTTGATTGTAGTGTAAAGGTGCAGTGAGTATATCTTCCTGCATGGTATGTGACTTTTGCTAGTGCTGCTGTCTGTATTTTTCTCTTATTACTGTCAGCTTATATCTATCTCTTTCCTTCTTCCTTAGCCCTACAGGTGTGGAGGAGGGGCTTTTCTACTAACCTCACATATATAAATCAAGTATTTGTGAGGTCTGTCACATACAGTTGTGTGCTACACAGTGCCATATTCAGGACTGTTGTTCAGCACACAGGGAAGTGCAGTTCTTTTTTCCTCTATTGCCATATATATTTTGTCTGTACATTATATTTGGTTATGTCTGAGGGTGAAGTTGAGCACTCCGGGACTCCAGTGTTGTTTTCCTGCAGGCGCTGCTCTGCGGGATCACATAGGGAAGAGGCATCTCTGGATGGCCTTTATGAGCGGTGTCAGTTGACTCCTGGTCAATCCAGACCCCCTATGACACAGGAGCCACCATGGGCTATGTTTTCACAGGTGCTGGTGTCTCTGGCGGACCGCCTTGCGGCTCCGTCTGCTGTCCCTACGAGGACTCTGTCCCAGCCTACCATTTCCCATTACCAGTGTACCCCGCAATTATTGCAGAGTTCCTCTGGGTCACAGACTGTGGACCCTTATTCAGGATTGCCTATCTATTTTCAGGCCACTCCTGCTACACAACAGTCTGTGATGCCTTTCCAGGCCAATGTGGCAGCTCCTCCACCATGGGTGGACGTGCTCTCCAGTTCAGTCCAGAGTCTGGCAGCTGCATCTTCGACTTTTCAGTCGATGCTGCACAATGACAGGTCTGCAGGGGCGTCTAAGCGTGCACATAAGTTGCATGCGGCGCAGATTTCGGACACTGAGGGGTCCTCAGATGAGGGTGATGTCCAGGACGACTCCGATTCGTACACCTCGGCTCAGGAGTTGGAATCTCGGTCGTCTATTAATGTACGAGCTCTGGTTAGGGCGGTGCGTGCCATTCTCCTAATAGAGGATGAGGCACCTGATCCTAAGTAGAAATTCCCTAGTTTAAAAAAAAAAAAAAAAACTAAGGTGACTTCGGCGGTATTCCCCCTATCTGATCAATTAACGGATCATATGGCGGTGGCTTGGCAGACACCCAGTAAGAGATTTGTGCCTCAAAAGAGGTTGGCTTCCAATTATCCATTCCCGGAGGCGCATTGTAGGAAGTGGGTAGCTCCACCGGCGGTGGATTCCCATGTCACACGCCTTATTAAGAGTGCTACGCTGCCAATACCGTCAGTTTCCTCGTTAAAGGATCCCACGGACAGAAAGGTTGAGGCTTGCCTTAAGTCTATTTATTCCCTCTCGGGAGCAATTGCTCGCCCGTCCAGGGCCATTTCCTGGTGGCTAAGGCCATTAGGGTTGGACCAATGCCTTAGGGGACACTTTTCCTGAGGATACTCAGGAAGTCCAGAGGGCATTACTAGGACAGATGAGTGATGCGGCTTCTTATATTGGAGAAGCTTCCTTGGACGCTAGTCTGCTAACCTCTAGGGTGTCGGCTGCGGCTGTGCATGCCCGCCGCTCCTTATGGCTGAGGTCTGGGAGAGCAGACGCTGATTCAAACAAGGGCCTGGAGGCCTTACCTTTTAATGGGGAATTACTTTTTGGTCGAGACTTGGATAGGATCGTGGATAGACTGGCTAGGTCCAAGAAACAAGCTTAGAGTGCCAGGCGTCCCTCTTCCAAACAGGAAGATAAGCCTTCCGCCTGATGGGATGGGCCTCCCTCTGGGGGATCCCAGAGGGGAGGCCGACTTCATTTCGCCCAGAGCTGGTTCAATACCACCACCGATGCCTGGGTGCGAGAAGTGGTCTCCCAGGGGTATGCCCTGTCTTTTCGGCGCAGACCGCCTCACTAGTTTTTCTGCACGAGTCCTTCTCAGGACATAGCCAAGGCTATGCTGATCAGGGAAGCTATAGACTCCTTGCTGACTGCAGGGGTCATTGTACCTGTTCCACAATCTCAGCATGGGATGGGGTACTATTCTGCTGTTTCTGGTACAGAAACCCAATGGCTCCCATCGACCCATTCTAAATTTAAAGTCTTTGAACAGGTTTCTCAGGATTCCCAGGTTCAGAATGGAAACCTTGTGTTCCATAATTCTGGCTATGGAACCAGGGGATTACATGGTCTCCCTGGATATCCAGGACGCTTACCTCCATGTGCCGATAGCAACGTCACATCAGAGGTGTCTGCGGTTCGCTCTGTTGCACCGTCACTACCAGTTCCGGGCTCTCCACAGCGCTGAGGGTGTTCACCAAGGTGATGGCAGTTATGGCTGCCCACCTTCGGAACCAGGGGGTACGGTTGTTAGCGTATCTGAACGACCTCCTATTGCTGGCAAGCTCTCCGGAGGTTCTGCTGCAACATCTCCAACTGACGGTGGCTTGTCTGCAGATGCACGGGTGGTTAATAAATTGGAGGAAGTCATCCCTGATCCCATCTCAGCAGATGGTCCATCTGGGGGACCTCCTAGACTCTCATCAGCAGCGGATCTTTCTAACTCCAGAAAAGGTATCTTCCCTACAGTTGCGGATACGCAGTTGCCTGGATTGTGCCAGTCTTTCGGTACACTCGGCAATGAGAGTGCTGGGTTCCAGGGTGTCGGCATTCGACATGGTGGAATTTGCCCAGTTTCACTCCAGGCCTCTGCAGAGGCTGATTCTAGCAAACTGGAATGGGTTGCCTCACCGGATTCGGTCACAGACCCTGGTGCTATCTCCGGATGTACGACAGTCCCTGAATTGGTGGCTTTAAACAGCTCACCTTCTCGAGGTTCGCCCCTTTTGGATCCCGGACTGGGTTCGGCTCACGACAGATGCCAGTCTTCGGGGTTGGGGGGCGGTGACAGGCTCCTTGTCACTTCAGGGTCGTTGGACAGCGGAGGAACCGGCTCTCCCCATTAATGTTCTGGAACTAAGAGCCGTGTACAGGGCTCTGCAGTCGGCCGGCACCACTCTTCACGGAAGGGCGGTGCAAGTGCAGTCAGACAACGCCACCACGGTGGCGTACATCAATCACCAGGGAGGAACTCGCAGCCGGGCTGCGATGGCAGAAGTGTCTCACATCCTAACCTGGGCGGAGTGCCACTTTCCAGCGATCTCTGCAGTCTTCATTCCCGGAATCCTCAATTGGGAGGCAGACTTCCTCAGCCGTTACGACGTGCATCCAGGGGAATGGTCGCTTCATCCAGAGGTATTCCAACTACTCATGGACAAGTAGGGACTGCCGGAGATGAACTTGATGGCCTCTCGTCACAGTCACAAGTTGCCCGTGTACAGGTCAAGGACAAGGGACGACGGCGCCAGTCTGGTGGACGCTCTGTAGGTCAGATGGACGTTTCAGCTGGCATATCTGTTTCCTCCGATATCCCTTCTGCCTTGGGTCCTGCGCAAGTTCTATCAGGACGGAGGCACTCTGGTACTGGTGGCCCCAGCGTGGCCAAGACGTCCGTGGTACTCCAACCTACAGAGTCTGTCCATCGACGTTCCGTACCTTCCTCCTCAGCGGCAGGACTTGTTGTCTCAGGGGCCCTACCTTTACCCGGATCTGGGTCGTCTGTCTTTGACGGCGTGGCTCTTGAGACGGCCGTCTTAAGGTCCCGGGGCTTTTCTAGTTCCGTTATTTCCACCATGCTGAGGGCACGCAAGCCTGCTTCTGCAAGGATTTACCATAGAGTGTGGCACACGTACTTTCAGTGGTGTGAGTCCAGAAACTTATGATCCTCAGGTATTCAGAGTTTCAAGGATTCTGGCTTTTCTTCAGTCGGGTTTGGACTTAGGTTTACGCCTTTCCTCTCTGAAGGTGCACGTGTCTGCTTTATCGGTTTGATACCAACGTAGAATTGCTATGTTACCGGACGTACAGACTTTTTTTCCGGGGTGTTCTCAGGATTCTCCTGGCTATTGCTTCAGCAAGGAGGGTTTCCGAGTTGGGGGCACTTTCATGTAGTCCCCCCTTCTTAATTATTTTCTCCAGGACAGAGCAGTGCTTCGCACTCGTCCTGAGTGTTTACCTAAGGTTGTCTCTAAGTTCCATATCAATCAGGAACTGGTGGTCCCAGCCTTTCAGTCCCCTGATCTTACAGCAGGGGAGACTTCGTTGGACATTGTCCGTGCTCTCAGAGTTTATGTTGATCGGACTGCTTCTGTTCGAAAGTCCGACTCCTTGTTTGTCCTCTTTGGTTTTCATAAGAGGGGTTGGCCTGCCAACAACCAGACTTTGGCCCGTTGGTTTTGTTCTGTTATTAGGGAGGCTTAGATACGAGAGCATTTACCTGTTCCAGCCTCTGTTAAGGCTCATTCCACTCGTTCTGTGGGCCCTTCTTGGGCTGCTAAACGTGGTGCCTCAGCTGTTCAGCTGTGTAAGGCAGCCACTTGGTCTTCGGTTCAAACGTTTCTAAGATTTTATGCGTTTGACACCTTTGCCTCTCAGGATGCATCCTTCGGGCGCAGGATTCTCCTTTCTGCACAGGAGCGTCCCCGCCCTTAGTTGAACTGCTTTGGGACATCCCCAAGGTCAACCCTGTGGACCCCCTATGGACCCTGAAGTAGAAAACAAGAGATATGGTAAGAACTTACCTTTGTTATCTCTGTTTCTACGAAGTCCATAGGGTCCTGTAGTGTATTGTTCTGTAAGTTGCTTGTCTACAACTTGTTTATGTGCTGTGTAAGGCGCTGCGGAGCATTTGTGGTGCCATATAAATAAACGATTATAAATAATAATATACTGTATATACTATGTCTCTTTAGAAATAATCAATTCTGTTTTTATTTACTTCTGCGGAAATGTCAGTGTTTGAAAGCGCAGCCAATTTTTGTATTTATTTAATTTGCATATTCTTCGTGATTGGCTGCAGCGTTCGTACACTCTGCGGTCACATAGGGAGCGCTAACATGTTTAGCAGGATATTTTGAACCTTCTCCGTGTTGCCCTCATTACCAGGAATGATGTGTTTCCAAGCTTCAGACACCAGCTCCTAGTATACATTTCATGTGACTGTCAGATTCTTTATTACACAAAATATGTTTCTTTGGATGACTGGGGGTAGATTACATTGGGGCTATTTACATTTTAGAACTACCACTTTTGTTAACTCCACTTAGAGTTTGATCTGTCAGGACGTTGGGATCCTGTGGGTGATTATTAACTCTAGGGGTATATTTACTAAAAGTCAATTTTAATTGATTTGAATCGGGTCTAAATCGATGTTGTTGTGTTTCTGGGGCTAAATCACACATTTAGTAACACTTAAAAAACAAATCAAACCTTGTCTATTAGTAAATGTGTGATTTAGCCTCAGAATGACGATATCCATTTAGATCGATTTTTAATCCACCTTTAGTAAATATACCCCTGATGTTCTGTTAGGGCAGTAATGTATTATATTCCCTCATTACAGGTATGCACTGTGCGCATGCACTTCATTAATGTGGTTCCAGAAATTCATCAGGAAAATCCCTTAGCGCTCAACCCTGCTGGTAATAAATGTGAGTGGCAATCACGTCTGACTTTACACCATGGGATAGATGTACAAACAGAGTCACAGACTGAACATAATGTGCATTGCGGAGAGTACTACCAATTGTTACCTTTCTGTAATAAATGCTGATGTCTCATAAACTATATCTTCTGTCTTTATGTAATCTTTATAACCCTTTACATGTTCAAACTGCAAATAAACTTTTCCAATAAATAAAGTATATATTTTACTTTCTAAGAATTCTAACAATGTATACGTAGCTGGATAAAGAAATAAAAGGGGGAAGTTATACCAAAATAGAAAATGTTCTTCACGCATCTGAGATGCTGCCACCAAGGGGTTGAGCTGAGGGTACAGGAACCACCTTTTAGTGTATTAAGACTCCTCAGGTTTGATATGAGTGCTATGCATATTATAGCAGGTGCTGTCCATGACAATAGTTAAGAACTTTGTTTTTTATTTATCTAGAAAACCCACCAGAGGAATAACCGATTAATGAGGTAGAGTAACTACACCTACTTCATTTACAGAAGCTTTTAGGTCCGCATTGGTGCAACTTTCAGTACTTCTGTGGAGCTTTTTAAAACAACTAATGGTGCCTCTAAAAGGCACAAAGGGGAGATTCCCATCAGGACCAAAAATTGGTCCAACAGGAACCACTCGTAAGTGAAAGTGGCCTAAACATCTACCCCCTGGTAGAGCAGAAACCCAACAGTGTGCCAGGTATGTAACGCTAACCACCACCCCAAGTCTATCTCCTGACCAGCTTGTCCGGCAGGAGGAGCACCGTGCTTTGGTTGTAGAGAAGCCCTAAGTCCAGCTCGCAGGTAGTGCTGATTGCTTGGTTAGGAACCCCAGCACACTGCAAAACCTGGACTTGACCTGACAACCAGCCTACACCCAGGTAATCAAGTGGTGAGTATTGCATCTGTCTTGTGGCACCATGGCTTCCCTGCCACAATATTTATTTATTATTTATTAACAGTTTCTTATATAGCGCAGCATATTCCGTTGCGCTTTACAATTGTCAACATTGATAGAACAAACCTGGGTAATAACAGACAGATATATAGGTAGGAAGGCCCTGCTCGCAAGCTTACAATCTATAGGTGTGTGTGTATATATGTACATGTGAATATATTATTCAGTGTTCGGAAATACGCGCTATAGCGCGTATTTTACACGAAAATTAGCCCTCAGGACTCACTTTCATAATGGGTGGGTCCCTGGGGACGCGCTCCGCTGGGATTGGCTGCTTGTTAAATTATTGATATCTCCCTGGCCCAGTGTCAGGGAGGACTATTAAAATGGAGGAGGAGCCAGCCCTTTGGCGCGCTTCCTAAATGCAGCAGCTGCAGGACCCGGCCAGCACTTAGCGCTACACAGGGAAAAGCGGCCCCACATCCTGAACAGACGGTCCCGCACGGAATCCCTCGCGTCTGGTGCTGTAATGTCTGATCTCATCCCCCGCTATTCAGTTTCAGCCGATAGGCGAGCAGGCGGGGGTGGGGTACCTGGAGAAGTTCGTCAGCGTCCTCTCCCTGGTCCCGAACAGCTGCTTCCTGAACAGCGCTGTGCAGATGAGCTGCCTCTCTATCTACTGTGTGTGCTCACCACCCCCGGCCTCCTGACTGTATGTCACACGCCTTGTGTCTGATCCCTCCCTTCTCTCATGTGTGTGCTGTGTATTGTGTGTGATCCCTCCCTTCTGCCATGTGTGTAGTGTGTGTGTGTGCTGCCTGCTGCCATGTGTGTGCTGTGTGCTCCCTGCTGCCATGTGTGTAGTGTGTGTGCTCCCTGCTGCCATGTGTGTGTGCTCCCTGCTTCCATGTGTGTGCTGTGTGTATTGTGTGTGATCCCTCCCTTCTGCCATGTGTGTAGTGTGTGTGCTCACTGCTGCCATGTGTGTGCTGAGTGTAGTGTGTGCTCCCTGCTGCCATGTGTGTGCTCCCTGCTGCCATGGGTGTGCTCCCTGCTGCCATGTGTGTAGTGTGTGTGCTCCCTGCTGCCATGTGTGTAGTGTGTCTGCTACCTGCTGCCATGTGTGTGCTGTGTGTATTGTGTGTGATCCCTCCCTTCTGTCATGTGTGTAGTGTGTGTGCTCCCTGCTGCCATGTGTGTGTAGTGTGTGTGTGCTCCCTGCTGCCATGTGTGTGCTGTGTGTAGCGTGTGTGCTCCTTGCTGCCATGTGTGTGTGATCCCTTCTGTCATGTGTGTGCTGTGTGTAGTGTGTGTGCTCCTTGCTGCCATGTGTGTGCTGTGTAGTGTGTGTGCACTGTGCTGCCATGTATGTGCTGTGTGTGCTCCCTGCTGCCATGTGTGTGCTCCCTGCTGCCATGTGTGTAGTGTGTATGCTCCCTGCTGCCATGTGTGTAGTGTGTGTGCTGTACTGTATGTAGTGTGTGTGCTCTTTGCTGCCATGTGTATAGTGTGTGCTCCCTGCTGCCATGTATGTGCTGTATGTAGTGTGTGTGCTCCCTGCTGCCATGTGTGTAGTGTGTGTGCTCCCTGCTGCCATGTGTGTAGTGTGTGTGATGTACTGTATGTAGTGTGTGTGCTCCTTGCTGCCATGTGTGTAGTGTGTGTACTCCCTGCTGCCATGTGTGTGCTGTGTGTAGTGTGTGTGCTCCCTGCTGCCATGTGTGTAGTGTGTGTGCTACCTGCTGCCATGTGTGTAGTGTGTGTGCTCCCTGCTGCCATGTGTGTAGTGTGTGCTCCTTGCTGCCATGTGTGTAGTATGTGTACTCCCTGCTGCCATGTGTAGTGTGTGTGCTCCCTGCTGCCATGTGTGTGCTGTGTGTATTGTGTGTGATCCCTCCCTTCTGTCATGTGTGCACTGTACAAACGCGGGGAAGAGACTACACTACACTAATAGAGATGTGGAAGTATTTGGAGTAAGGGATTCTCCTACCCCTCAGTACTTATAGTAATGTAACATGCCCAGCGTATCACCAACCCTCTGCTATCTTAAGTGGGTTAATAACCACAGTTCAGATGGAATTTTAATCAATCAGAAATTATCTTTATTATAAAGAGTACTGTCATACAAAGCGCATGGGATGGACCTACCTCTTAGTGCAGCCTAATACTTCACGTGACAAAACGACCATATAAAGGTTCAAAAAGACATTCCTTCCTACCCCCAGCACTTGCCTGCTACTAACCCCCTCCTTACCCCCCCCAGCACTGCCCCAGCTAACTACTCTTATCCCCACCATATCCCCTGCATTGCGTGCCCCTAACCCCCTCCTTGCCCCTGAGTTCTGCCCCAGGTGCTCTCTACCCTTATCCCTGCCATACCCCCAGCTTTACCTGCCTCTAGCCCCCTTCTTGCCTCCCAGTACTGTCCTAGCTAGACACCCATATCCCCATACCCAGCACTGCCTGCATTAACCCCTACCTTGCCCCGCAGTACTGCTCCAGCTGCTCTCTACTCTTATCCCTTCCGTACCCCCAGCACTGCCTGTCCCTAACCCCCTCCTTGCCCCCCAGTACTGCCCTAGCTAGACATCCTTATCCCCATAATACCCAGCACTGCCTGCATTAACCCTCCCTTGCCCCGCAGCACTGCTCTCTACTCTTATCCCCTCCCTACCCCCAGCACTGCCTGCCCCTAACCCCCTCCTTGCCCCCCAGTACTGCCCTAGCTAGCCACCCATACCCAGCACTGCCTGCATTAACCCTCCTGCTGCTCTCCCTCCCTATCCCTAACCCCCCTCTTTGCCCCCCCAGTACTGTCCCAAATGCTACCTACATGTACCGGAATGGGTATGAAGTCCCTATGCCTCCCCCCCTAACCCACCCTTAGTGGTGCCTAACCTCTCCTCCTAGTGCCTAACCCTACCCCCCCCCTCACCGCACCCTAAACCTAACCCTCCCGGGGGGGTGCCTAACCCTAATCTCCCTCCCCCGCAAAACCTAACCCCACTAGACTCCCTAAACCTAACCCTACCCCCCATGGTTATGGTCTTATGTTATATGAGGAGCTTGAAAGCATAATATGTAATGGGACCCAGAAACAGTGGAGTAGGACCCCATTTTTTTAAAGTGAGGGGCCCTGGGACCCACAATTTTTTTAGCTGAGCATGATCACTGATTATTGTTAAGGGATTCTTATATTCCCTTTATTTCCTTATACTGTTCTTTGCTTTATAAATCTTACTCCCTTCTATATAAGTCCTATTACCACATGAAGTAACATAAAACATCCAGAGTTCTCTGTAATATATTAGATGTTGTTCAGGCAGCAGTCTCCACCACATGTCTTCACAGTCTTTGTTCATTCACATACTAGATCTTGGCCTGTAACGACCCAGGAAGCTCGGGAGGCGATCTCTATTCTTCTGATGAAGTGTGTGTGTGTGTATGTGTGTATATATATATATATATATATATATATATATATACAGTGTGTGTGACAGCTGGGTGAGCAGAGAGAGGAGGGGTTGGGAGAGGGAACTTTTGGGAAGACAGAGCTGGGAATAGAATTCTCCTATAACAAGCCTTAACAGAAACTGAGATATGTATATTATGTCACCATTATAGTGTGTGTATGTACATCTGATCAAAGAAGGTGAATTATGACAATGTACTTTTTACAGTTCAGAGTAAGAAGTAACGAAAGGGTCGAGAAGCAGCGTTTCCTACAACATAGGTAGATGGGGGGAAAAAAAAATTGTTTTTTTGTATTTATGCAAGGACAAAAAAAATCTTCCTATGTAAGCAGCGGGCCCTTTCCTAATGTCCATCAACATTTGAAAGTCTATAGCTGTTTCTTTGATGTCATCATCTTCATCAAATGAGGTGGGGGGCACTTCTGGGGTGTAGAACATCTGTTTTGGATCATCTGTGCCCCAGTCCTTTCTGCTCTGTGTTCCCTCCGATCATCCTGCAGTCTTCAGATATCCTATTGTTGACTTCATTTCCCTATATGGATGAAAAACAGATTCTCTGAGCATTAGCTGTCCCTCCCAACCTCCATGATAAAAATCTCCACATTATCCTTAATCTAGGAAGTCCTAAATTTTCATCGTTCAAATACCCATATAACCCCCCCTTTTTCTCCTGTCAATAATCTGTGTATTCTGTGAGTCATAAGAACAGAGTCTTTTGCCTGTTCCTCTTCAAATGACACCGGTCCTTCTTCAAGGACTTTTCTACGTACTGCCACCTGGACTGAGGGCAAAGTTACAGCATCTGGATCCTGAAAGATCCCAGATACTGCTGCCATTTTTGCTGCTTCATCTGCTGCATTGTTACCCAAGATTAGGGGATCGCTCCCTTTTTGGTGTGCAGGCACTAACCTCATTCCCAAAGTTCCTTTAAAACATGCGAAAGAGGTTTATTCTGGCTGCCCACGAATCCACGTTTTTGCCAAGTCTCAAGATGTAATGTGAGAGACCGCTATGAAATCCTATTTATATCTCTCTACGGCTGTTGGCGCCAAGTGGACGCACCTGGCGTATGGTGATACGCAAATGAGGATGAACAGTGTATGCAACGTGTGATACATACGCAATACCTTCCTTTACTGTAACTCTAACAATATGCACAACAGTCTCTATCTTATTTCACAAATACAATGTGAATTACAGTGTACAATATATCACGATATATTAACCTTATGTGAAAGCAAGTGAAAAACACACACACACCAATTTCTGTGGTCCAAAGCACAAAAGTAAATATAGTATTGAAAGAATATATAACATTAATATTACAAGCAATTCAGTGGTACAATACAGTTCAAGAAAGAGTCAGAGTTACAATACCAGTATAACTTACATTCGCATGTGCCCCCCCTGGAATCCAGAGCTCAGTCGTCACCAGATGACTGGTAGAAATACAACTACTGGTTCTTGGATCAGGGGAGCGCATTCTTATACTGTTAAAATATGGGTGAGCCTAATGACAAGTTGTGTCTCCTTACATTGGTCCAGGGGCGAGATGTTTCCAGTTCACTAGGGGTCATTGGCTGATTCAAGCAGTGGGTGGTGCCTAGGCTCAGGGTGTTGTTACCGGAATTCACCACTGGATTCCCTCCAATAATTAGTTCAAATCAACCTACTGTTTTAAGCTATATTTAAACATAAATCCGGCATTGCTAATATCTGTTTGCCACAATGTGTGATAATCTATTTGCAAACACTGGATTATTGCTGGCATAATTCTGCACATTTTGACCCCAGACATGATATTAATATTAGAGATGAGCGGTTCGGATTCTGTGGAATCCGAACCGCTCCGAACATTGGGGATCCGAGTCCACCCGAACCCTGTTCGGGTGTTCACCGCCTGACTCGGATCCCCGTTCAGGGCCGAACGGCGGCCGCCCGAAGTCGGATTCTCACTAGAGAATCCGACATCAGGGCTCCTATTGTGTAGGGCAGAGTGCTGTGATAGCGCTCTGCCCTACACAGACACAAACACACAGCCGCCAGCGGCAGCTGTGTGTTTGTTACAGCAGCCAATGAGAGTCACACAGACTCTCATTGGCTGCTGCACAGAGGGAGCCGGCTGGAGTTCACACATGAGCTCCGTCTTCCGACTCCCTCAGCGTCTGACAGCAGAGCGGACGGCGCGGGAGCGGTGATACAGGTAAGTTTTTATTTATCTATTTTTACTTGTGCAAGGGCCGGGGTGCTACTGGGGGGGGTCTGCTACTGGGGGGGTCTGCTACTGGGGGTGCGGGGGGGCATACTACTGGGGGGCCTGCTACTGGGGGGGTCTGCTACTGGGGGTGGGAAAGCTACTGGGGGGGTCTGCTACTGGGGGGTCTGCTACTGGGGCAGCATACTACTGGGGGGGCCATACTACTGGGGGGGGCCTGCTAATGGGGGGCATACTACTGGGTGGCATGCTAATGGGGGGGATACTACTGGGGGGGCCTGCTAATGGGGGGCATTCTACTGGGGGCACTGCATAGGGGACCCTACTACTAAGGGGACTGCATAGGGGGCACCGCTACTGTGGGCATTGTGTAAAAGGGGCACTACTGTGTGTGGTAACATAAATAAGAGACACTACTTTATGGTGTAATGTGAATCAGGCCCTATGTGCGGTGTAATGTGAATAAGATTGTGCACTGTGACTCCTTGGGCCGTAGCCCACTATGTAAACAAGTACTGTGACTCTGCTGGCCGTACCCCACTGGGTGGGTGCACTACTTTTCATTTCTGCCACTGCTGTGTGGCAATGTGTCATAGATGTGTTTTATACTGTGGTGTCTGTGTCGTTGTGCCGCTGCTTTGTCGCTTAATAACCAGTCAGCTCACTGCAACCTTTCGCCAATAATGTTGAAAACAATATTATAAGCTGTGATATGGTCTAAATTGACTGGAAATTAATGTTATTGAGGTTAATAATACTCTAGGAAGAAAAAAAAAGACCAATTTATGTGATTTTAGCTTTTTTTGTCAATTTTTGTAAAAAAAATCCAAATCCAAATCCAAATCCAAAGCCAGTCACCGCAGTTTGGCAAATCCAAATCCAAATCCAAAGCCGGACGACGAATTAGAACCAAATCCAAATCCAAATCCGGACGACGAATTAGAACCAAATCCAAATCCGGCAAAAATGGTCCGGCGCACATCCCTAATTAATATATGGTTTATCCCTGAACTATAATGTATTTTGTGAACCATAAACACTGGGATATATAATAATACATTGGACATGTAATATATATGTCTACTTCTTCCTATATACATATACTGACATTTCTAAAGGGTAAGATAAAGGAAAGATTAGTTTTACACGAAATGCCTCAAAATGCTTTTGGATATATCTAAGTTAACCAATCTCTCACAGCCTCAAGGGAAAACCTTGGTACTGCAGCTAGCTGGTATATTACTTGCAAAAATTCAAATATATCTCTAATTGCTATTTTAAAATCACTGCACATATATATATATATATACACATTTCAATACACATATAGTAGATGCATTTCTCTTACTTGTTTGACCAAGGTTAGTAAAGAAGTTTCCCTGCTTATCTCATAAGACGATGGACTGGCCACTCGTATACACAGGTGTGTGTGTGGGCAATACGTATACTTAAGACCAGGGGTGATCATAAACTAGTTCATCCATTGTCCAGTTAGGGTCAGCTTATATGTACCACAAACACTGGGAATGTTGGTGAATAGAATTGTTGTTTCTTCCAACCTGGACCAGCAAACATTGATTTTATATCTCCTTGGGGGTTACTAGCTAAACTAATATCCCTAAATTATATATTACATTTTAAATCTGTAATACTAGGCTAGTTATTGCATAAGATTTTTGGATATAAGACATTATTTTTGTATTTAATATAAATCTGACTTTGACACCGCACTAGATATGATCTGTCACTATATATAGTGCGTCTCCCTGGGGGATGGAGGAAGAGTGCTTCCTTCACTGCCTCCAAATCAGCACATTGGGCTGACAGGTGACCTGGGAGTCTAACCAGACTCTGAGTTCCTGTGGTCTCATCCAAGACCACATATCCTGTCACATATGACCCATCCAGAGGAAAGCGTGACCCATCAACAAGATGATTCTGTCATCAGGGTGCACTACCTGTCTAAAGCCTGGTGTTGTAAAGGAAGGTGTTACCTGACCACAATCATGCTCTGGAAAGGACATACTTAGCCTTGTGACAGATTTTGATATTCCATCCACTGAGGTCCATTATCCACCTCCCAAACCTCTGTTGAGAGACTCCAGGAAGCGTGTCCCGGAGTAGGAGGGTTAATGGAGAGTGTGGTGTTTGCACATTGAGCTGCCTGAACCCTACAATATGCTCAGTCACTTTGACAGCATAATGAATGGCTGCAAGTTGCTTTGCACACTCATCAAAACCTCTTTCACCTGGTGAAAGGAGTCTTGAGAAATACCCTAGTGGTCTACTCACAGATCCTACTTGGTGTAGCAGGTCCACTGATATAGACTCTGGGCCAGCATGGGCCTGAATGGCCATTTCACCTTCTGGGTGTGGAGCAATCAAATCCAATCACCACACACCGAGGGCTCTGGATGTAAATCATTTTCAATATTGGTGATGGAAATTTCTGCTCCAGTGTCAGCATGAATTACAATAATTAGTTTTTTATTCTGGCCATTAAATGGGGTCTCCCTGAGGATTCCAATATGAAATCACATATTAGTGTCAGATCCTTAGGAACCTCTAACCATCAATCTAGTTTCACCAGACTTCCAGTAGGGATATTTGTTGTGCAAACTGCTATGGCTGCCTTTTGTACGGTGCAGTTATTCCCAAGCGCTAGGCATTTCTGTGTTTGTCTTTGTAGAGGTCCTGATGTATGTGGCTGCACATGGGTTGGTTCTTATACTTGTCCTGTGTGCATACCCACCAGTGCAATGCATTTCTGCATCTGGTCTATGGGCTGCATCTGTGATTGAGTATGTGGGTTAAGTTGGGTCTTCTACCGAATTGCTGTCAGTGTATGTAATTCTTTCCACAAACCTGCGTATCATACCTTGTGGGACTTGTGCGCCTTTTCCACTGCGGTCTGGCCTGGCTGTGACAGCTTCCTTCTGTCGGCTCCACCTCCCCATGAATTCGACAGTCATTCTCCTGTCTGTGTGTCGCTGATCTCGACAGGTGGTGCGGAGTGCGGGTCCCCCTACATACCTCTCCTCTGGTTGGTGGTCATTGTATGTAGCACTTTTGTCCTACTAGATGCTAAGTCTTTGTAGTTGACATAAGGAAGTGCATTAAGTGCAGGTATTGTTATTTTTTTAATTTGTTTGTGACTGAATGCTAGCACTGTCCATTTTCTTTTCTAAAAACTGTCAGCCATTTTTTGCTATCCCTGTACTTATTCTGCTATTCTGAAGCCATAGCACTGGTGTTGTGCGGGTGTGGCAAAAGTCGCAGACTGTGACGCAGTCTCAGTTATTAAGTAATATCCTCTTCACTATGTCTGGCAGTGAGAGTGATATGACTAATTTAGCCCCTATTGAGCTGCTCTGTAAATAATGTACAGTGGTGTTAGGGGCTGGGGCCTCTGAAGAGTTATGTATGTGGTGTTATGCTCCCCCGGGTCACTCTGCGACTTCTGCCGTTAAGCAGGAGCCGCCATGGGAGTGCTTTGCAAAAGCATTAACAACCATTGCAGGGTGTTTGGCAGGCCCTCCTATGTGTCCACAGTTCAGTGTTCAACAGCAGCATTTTTTGCCAGCACAAAATCTGCTGCAACCACCTGCACCTTCACAGGTGTTGCCCCCCCAGTGGGTTAATACAGTTCCTGCTATATTGCAGGGTGCGACTGAGGTACTGCAGACTGAAGCACCTGTCAGCAGACCAGCTAAAAGGGTCTAGTTGTCATCGCAATCTACTGTATGGGATGAAGATGATGTGTCATCTGATGATGGACTGCTTCTGGATGAGTCTGACTCTGAGCCCCCTCCTTTGGAGGCAGGGGTCAAGTCAAAAATATATATTCCAAGGCTAATACAGGCTGCCCTGATCATTGAGGATGAGCCTCCTGTGCCTAAACTAGGCATGCATATTTTATGGAAGAAAAGGTGACTGAGGCTACATTCCCATTGTCTGACCAATTGGTGAGTCACTTGGAGGTAGCTTGGAAAACGACTGGAAAGTGTTATACCGCAGAAGCGTCTAGTCTCTGCTTATCCTTTTGCTGAGAATTATTTTTCCAAGTGGGAGAGTCCATCGGCGGTGGATTCCCATGTCACAGGCTTGGTAAGAAGCGCAACGCTTCGTATGCCTTCCATGTCATCCCTGAAGGATGTTACAGATAGGAAGGTAGAGGTCTGCCTTAAATCTGTTTATTCCCTTTCGGGGGCTGCTATGGCCATTTTGCTGGGTGGCTTGAGCCATGGAATGTTGGGCTAACAGCCTGGAAACATCCCTAGCCCCAAAAGCTACCAGAGAACAGCTGAATCTTGTGGGAAACCTCAGAGATTCTGCTACTTATATAAATGAGGCAGCTTTGGATATTGGCTCACTAAATTCCAGGGTTTCTTCGGCGGCCATTGCTGCTTGCTGATCTCTGTGGCTCCGTTCTTGGAGGGCTAATGCGAAATCCAAGAAGGGGTTGGAATGTTTGCCTTATGACAGTAAAATCATGTTTGGCCCTGATTTGGACAAGATCGTGAATACCTTAGCAGCAGCTAAGTAGGCTTGTCTGCATTCGGCTCCAGCCTCTTCAGGGGCTCGGACTCCATCCTTTCAGATCTATCGGGCCCCTGGGAAGGCTAGAACTCAGTCCTTTCCTAGGCCATCCACCGCCATGAAATCTGCCAGGCCTAAGAAGCAGCCCTGGAGTACCAGACGTCCAGCTGCCAAGTCTAATGACAAGCCCTCCACTTGATGTTACAGGCCTCCTCCTGGGGGATGCCAGGGTGTGAGGTCGACTTCTTCAGTTCACCCAGTACTGGTGTCAGACTACCACAGATTCCTGGGTGAGGGAAGTGGTCTCTCTGGGGTACGCTCTCTCCTTCCGCAGAAGGCCTCCCCATCATTTCTTTTGCACAGGACTTCTGAAAAACCCAGACAAGTCTTTGGCTATTCAACAGGTGGTGCAATCCATGCTACAGGCAGGAATCATTATACCGGTCCCGATGTCCCATAGGGGAACAGAGTATTATTCCAGCCTTTTTCTAGTCCAGAAACCAAACGGTTCTTACTGTCCTATTCTCAATCTCAGGTCCCTGAACAAATTCCTCGGGGTACCCAGGTTCAGGATGGAAACCCTACGCTCAGTTATACTGGCTATGGAACCTGGGGATTTTATAGTGTCTGTGGATATCCAGGATGCATACCTGAATATTCCAAATGTTTCAACTCACCAACGTTTTCTCAGGTTTGCTGTGTCACAACACCATTTCCAGTTTCAGGCTCTACCGTTTGGCCTTGCAACTGCACCTCGGGTGTTTACAAAAGTCATGGTGTAATGGCAGCCCGTCTGCGGCTGCAGGAGATCCACCTGTTACTATACCTCGATGACCTCTTACTTCTAGCAGGGTCTCCAGAGGTCCTTCACCACCAGCTGCAGCTAACAATATTTGTGCTTCAGGTACATGGGTGGTTGGTCAACTGGAAGAAATCCTCACTGATTCTGTCTCAAAGGATGCTCCATCTGGGAGCTCTGTTGGATTCACAACAGCAAAGGATTTTTCTGACAGCATAAAAGATCTCTACTTTGCAGACGCAGGTACACAGATGTCTTCACAGTCGCCGAGTATCAGTCCACTCAGTGATGCAGTTGCTGGGATTTATGGTGTCGGTGTTCGACATGGTGGAGTATGCCCAGTTTCATTCCCGGGCTCTGCAGAAATCAATCCTCTCCAAGTGGGATGGACTACCCCATCATATACAGACTCAAATGATGGTAATCTCTTTGTAGGTGCGCCTATCTCTGACTTAGTGGCTACAGATGGCCCACCTCACCAAGGGGCATCCCTTTTGGATCTCGGACTGGGTCCTTCTGATGACATATGCCAGTTTTTGGGGTTGGGGCACAGTGAGGGGCCCTCACTCCTTTCAGGGAAGATGGATTGCAGAGGAATCTGCGCTTCCAAACAATATATTGGAACTGTGGGCAACTTTCAGGGCCCTGCAGCAAGCCAGGCTGCTGCTTCTCAGAAGTCCCTTGCAAGTATAGTCAGACAATGCCATGACGGTGGCCTACCTAAACCGCCAAGGGGGAACTCGAAGTCAGGCGGCTATGACAGAGGTGTCACGCATCTTGACATGGATGGAAGGCAGTCTACCAGCCTGAAGCAAAACGTATAACTGAGGCCTTGACTGCTATGTTGGTGTTAGACGTGCGTCCGGTATCCGCCATTAGTGCAGTGGGATTTAGACAATTGATGGAGGTAGTGTGTCCCCGGTTCCAAATCCCGTCTAGATTCCACTTCACTAGGCAGGCGATACCGAGACTGTACAGAAACGTCAGAAAAAGTGTCCTCAGTGTCCTGAAAAATGCCGTTGTACACAATGTCCACTTAACCACGGACATGTGGACAAGTGGAACAGGGCAGACTAAGGACTATATGACTGTGACAGCCCACTGGGTAGATGTATCACCTTACGCAGCAACAGCAGCAGCGTCACCAGTAGCAGCATCTCAGAAATGCCAGCTCGTTACAAGGCAGGCTACGCTGTGTATCACCGGTTTCAGTAAGAGGCACACCGCCGACAACCTCTTAGAGAAACTGAGGGAAATCATCGCCCAGTGGCTTACCCCACTTAGACTCTCCTGGGGATTTGTGATATCTGTAAAGGAAGGTGTTACCTGACCACAATCATGCTCTGGAAAGGACATACTTAGCCTTGTGACAGATTTTGATATTCCATCCACTGAGGTCCATTATCCACCTCCCAAACCTCTGTTGAGAGACTCCAGGAAGCGTGTCCCGGAGTAGGAGGGTTAATGGAGAGTGTGGTGTTTGCACATTGAGCTGCCTGAACCCTACAATATGCTCAGTCACTTTGACAGCATAATGAATGGCTGCAAGTTGCTTTGCACACTCATCAAAACCTCTTTCACCTGGTGAAAGGAGTCTTGAGAAATACCCTAGTGGTCTACTCACAGATCCTACTTGGTGTAGCAGGTCCACTGATATAGACTCTGGGCCAGCATGGGCCTGAATGGCCATTTCACCTTCTGGGTGTGGAGCAATCAAATCCAATCACCACACACCGAGGGCTCTGGATGTAAATCATTTTCAATATTGGTGATGGAAATTTCTGCTCCAGTGTCAGCATGAATTACAATAATTAGTTTTTTATTCTGGCCATTAAATGGGGTCTCCCTGAGGATTCCAATATGAAATCACATATCAGTGTCAGATCCTTAGGAACCTCTAACCATCAATCTAGTTTCACCAGACTTCCAGTAGGGATATTTGTTGTGCAAACTGCTATGGCTGCCTTTTGTACGGTGCAGTTATTCCCAAGCGCTAGGCATTTCTGTGTTTGTCTTTGTAGAGGTCCTGATGTATGTGGCTGCACATGGGTTGGTTCTTATACTTGTCCTGTGTGCATACCCACCAGTGCAATGCATTTCTGCATCTGGTCTATGGGCTGCATCTGTGATTGAGTATGTGGGTTAAGTTGGGTCTTCTACCGAATTGCTGTCAGTGTATGTAATTCTTTCCACAAACCTGCGTATCATACCTTGTGGGACTTGTGCGCCTTTTCCACTGCGGTCTGGCCTGGCTGTGACAGCTTCCTTCTGTCGGCTCCACCTCCCCATGAATTCGACAGTCATTCTCCTGTCTGTGTGTCGCTGATCTCGACAGGTGGTGCGGAGTGCGGGTCCCCCTACATACCTCTCCTCTGGTTGGTGGTCATTGTATGTAGCACTTTTGTCCTACTAGATGCTAAGTCTTTGTAGTTGACATAAGGAAGTGCATTAAGTGCAGGTATTGTTATTTTTTTAATTTGTTTGTGACTGAATGCTAGCACTGTCCATTTTCTTTTCTAAAAACTGTCAGCCATTTTTTGCTATCCCTGTACTTATTCTGCTATTCTGAAGCCATAGCACTGGTGTTGTGCGGGTGTGGCAAAAGTCGCAGACTGTGACGCAGTCTCAGTTATTAAGTAATATCCTCTTCACTATGTCTGGCAGTGAGAGTGATATGACTAATTTAGCCCCTATTGAGCTGCTCTGTAAATAATGTACAGTGGTGTTAGGGGCTGGGGCCTCTGAAGAGTTATGTATGTGGTGTTATGCTCCCCCGGGTCACTCTGCGACTTCTGCCGTTAAGCAGGAGCCGCCATGGGAGTGCTTTGCAAAAGCATTAACAACCATTGCAGGGTGTTTGGCAGGCCCTCCTATGTGTCCACAGTTCAGTGTTCAACAGCAGCATTTTTTGCCAGCACAAAATCTGCTGCAACCACCTGCACCTTCACAGGTGTTGCCCCCCCAGTGGGTTAATACAGTTCCTGCTATATTGCAGGGTGCGACTGAGGTACTGCAGACTGAAGCACCTGTCAGCAGACCAGCTAAAAGGGTCTAGTTGTCATCGCAATCTACTGTATGGGATGAAGATGATGTGTCATCTGATGATGGACTGCTTCTGGATGAGTCTGACTCTGAGCCCCCTCCTTTGGAGGCAGGGGTCAAGTCAAAAATATATATTCCAAGGCTAATACAGGCTGCCCTGATCATTGAGGATGAGCCTCCTGTGCCTAAACTAGGCATGCATATTTTATGGAAGAAAAGGTGACTGAGGCTACATTCCCATTGTCTGACCAATTGGTGAGTCACTTGGAGGTAGCTTGGAAAACGACTGGAAAGTGTTATACCGCAGAAGCGTCTAGTCTCTGCTTATCCTTTTGCTGAGAATTATTTTTCCAAGTGGGAGAGTCCATCGGCGGTGGATTCCCATGTCACAGGCTTGGTAAGAAGCGCAACGCTTCGTATGCCTTCCATGTCATCCCTGAAGGATGTTACAGATAGGAAGGTAGAGGTCTGCCTTAAATCTGTTTATTCCCTTTCGGGGGCTGCTATGGCCATTTTGCTGGGTGGCTTGAGCCATGGAATGTTGGGCTAACAGCCTGGAAACATCCCTAGCCCCAAAAGCTACCAGAGAACAGCTGAATCTTGTGGGAAACCTCAGAGATTCTGCTACTTATATAAATGAGGCAGCTTTGGATATTGGCTCACTAAATTCCAGGGTTTCTTCGGCGGCCATTGCTGCTTGCTGATCTCTGTGGCTCCGTTCTTGGAGGGCTAATGCGAAATCCAAGAAGGGGTTGGAATGTTTGCCTTATGACAGTAAAATCATGTTTGGCCCTGATTTGGACAAGATCGTGAATACCTTAGCAGCAGCTAAGTAGGCTTGTCTGCATTCGGCTCCAGCCTCTTCAGGGGCTCGGACTCCATCCTTTCAGATCTATCGGGCCCCTGGGAAGGCTAGAACTCAGTCCTTTCCTAGGCCATCCACCGCCATGAAATCTGCCAGGCCTAAGAAGCAGCCCTGGAGTACCAGACGTCCAGCTGCCAAGTCTAATGACAAGCCCTCCACTTGATGTTACAGGCCTCCTCCTGGGGGATGCCAGGGTGTGAGGTCGACTTCTTCAGTTCACCCAGTACTGGTGTCAGACTACCACAGATTCCTGGGTGAGGGAAGTGGTCTCTCTGGGGTACGCTCTCTCCTTCCGCAGAAGGCCTCCCCATCATTTCTTTTGCACAGGACTTCTGAAAAACCCAGACAAGTCTTTGGCTATTCAACAGGTGGTGCAATCCATGCTACAGGCAGGAATCATTATACCGGTCCCGATGTCCCATAGGGGAACAGAGTATTATTCCAGCCTTTTTCTAGTCCAGAAACCAAACGGTTCTTACTGTCCTATTCTCAATCTCAGGTCCCTGAACAAATTCCTCGGGGTACCCAGGTTCAGGATGGAAACCCTACGCTCAGTTATACTGGCTATGGAACCTGGGGATTTTATAGTGTCTGTGGATATCCAGGATGCATACCTGAATATTCCAAATGTTTCAACTCACCAACGTTTTCTCAGGTTTGCTGTGTCACAACACCATTTCCAGTTTCAGGCTCTACCGTTTGGCCTTGCAACTGCACCTCGGGTGTTTACAAAAGTCATGGTGTAATGGCAGCCCGTCTGCGGCTGCAGGAGATCCACCTGTTACTATACCTCGATGACCTCTTACTTCTAGCAGGGTCTCCAGAGGTCCTTCACCACCAGCTGCAGCTAACAATATTTGTGCTTCAGGTACATGGGTGGTTGGTCAACTGGAAGAAATCCTCACTGATTCTGTCTCAAAGGATGCTCCATCTGGGAGCTCTGTTGGATTCACAACAGCAAAGGATTTTTCTGACAGCATAAAAGATCTCTACTTTGCAGACGCAGGTACACAGATGTCTTCACAGTCGCCGAGTATCAGTCCACTCAGTGATGCAGTTGCTGGGATTTATGGTGTCGGTGTTCGACATGGTGGAGTATGCCCAGTTTCATTCCCGGGCTCTGCAGAAATCAATCCTCTCCAAGTGGGATGGACTACCCCATCATATACAGACTCAAATGATGGTAATCTCTTTGTAGGTGCGCCTATCTCTGACTTAGTGGCTACAGATGGCCCACCACACCAAGGGGCATCCCTTTTGGATCTCGGACTGGGTCCTTCTGATGACATATGCCAGTTTTTGGGGTTGGGGCACAGTGAGGGGCCCTCACTCCTTTCAGGGAAGATGGATTGCAGAGGAATCTGCGCTTCCAAACAATATATTGGAACTGTGGGCAACTTTCAGGGCCCTGCAGCAAGCCAGGCTGCTGCTTCTCAGAAGTCCCTTGCAAGTATAGTCAGACAATGCCATGACGGTGGCCTACCTAAACCGCCAAGGGGGAACTCGAAGTCAGGCGGCTATGACAGAGGTGTCACGCATCTTGACATGGATGGAAGGCAGTCTACCAGCCATATCAGCGGTATTCATTCCAGGAGTGCTGAATTGGGAAGCGGACTTCCTCAGCTGTCACGATGTGCATCCCGGGGAATGGTCTCTTCACCAAAAAGTGTTTCAGCTCCTAGTGGATAGGTGGGGCCTTCCAGATGTGGACCTCATGGCCTCTCCACAAAAGCACAAACTGCCACTGTACGGGTCCCGGACAAAGGGACACCAAGGCTTTCCTCTTGGACGTTCTGTCAGTCAAGTGGTCCTTCCGGTTTGTGTACCTGTTTCCTCAGTTCTCCCTTCTTCCTCGCGTTCTTTGACAGATCAAACAAGAGGGAGACATGGTCCTGCTGGTGGCCCTGGTGCCCTTGGTACTCAGATCTTCAGAGTCTCTCCATCGACACTCCATTGCTGTTGCATCAACATCTGGACCTGTTGTCTCAAGGTCCTTGCCTCCACCCGGATCTAGGTAGTCTGTCTCTGACAGCGTGGCTCTTGAGACATCCCTCCTAAGGTCCAAGGGGTTTTCCAGCTTTGTGGTTAATTCCATGCTCAGAGCAAGAAAACCTGCCTCTGTCAGGATTTACCACAGGGTGTGGCATACCTACTTTGGTGTCATCATAGAAGTTATGACCCCCAGGTGTTTAAGATAGCCAGAGTGTTGGCTTTCCTGCAAGCAGGTTTTGACCTTGGTCTCCGCCTTGCTACACTGAAGGTCCATATTTCAGCCCTATCAGTGTGGTTCCAGCGAAGGATTGCTCCTCTTCCTAACATTTGTACCTTTCTGCAGTGGGTCCTTCATATCCAGCCCCCCTTTGTCCCTACTGTAGCGCCTTGGGATTTGGTTGTTGTCCTTAGAGCGCTCCAGGGCCTTCCTTTTGAACCAATGGGCTCAGTGGATCTCAAATGGCTTACTGCCAAGACTGTTTTTCTGCTAGCCATTGCTTCCACCAGAAGAGATTCTGATTTGGGGGCTCTCTCTTGTCGTTCCCCATTTCTAGTTTTTCACAGGGAAAGGGCAGTGCTTCGAACGTGCCCTGGGTTTCTTCCTAAGGTGGTCTCTAGTTTCCACATTAATGAAGAAATTATTGTGCCGGCATTAAATTCCCCAGACCTCCCAGCGGGGAGCACTCATTGGATGTGGCATGTGCCCTCAGGATTTATGTGGATCGTACCAGTTCCCTTCGGAAATCAGACTCCTTGTTTGTACTTTATTGGCTGGCCATCCTCTCTTGTGGAAACCATAAACAAACTTTGGCTAGATGGCTTCGCATTACTATCTTTAAGGCTTACACTCAAGAAGGCCTTCCTGTGCCACCCTCGGTCACTGTTCATTCTACTCGGTCTGTGGATCCTTCGTGGGCAGCTTGCTGTGGTGCCTCGGCTGTGCAACTTAGTAAGGTGGCCACATGGTTTTCTGTCCAGACCTTTTTGAGGTATTATGCCTTTGATACCTTTGCTTCCTTCAGGCGGCAGATTCTCCTTTCTGCACAGGAGCGTTCCCACCATTGAGGGTACTGCTTTGGGAATCCCCAAGGTTTCCTGTGGACCTTCTATGGACCCTGAAGTAGAAAAGTAGAGAGATGGTAAGAACTTACCTTTGTTATCTCTTTTTCTACGAGGTCCATAGGGTCCACAGGGCGCCCGCCCTGACACACCTGTGCTTCAGATGGGCATCACTCTGGTCACCGGTTTTCCATCTCCTCTGTGAGAATGTGATTCTAGTGTGTTCCAGACTTTCTTGTCTCTCTTTTATCCTCCTCCGGCCTTTGGCTTGCTATACAACTGAGGAGCCTCCGGTCCGGGGGCGGGGTATAGAGGGAGGCCCCATTGCATCCTGGGAGAAAGGATTAACTGTGTGGTGCCCGGATGCCTTTGCCATCACCTATTCCCCCTAGGTTTCCTGTGGACCCTATGGACCTCGTAGAAAAAGAGATAAAGGTAAGTTCTTACCATATCTCTAGTTTTTTGTTATTAGCCAACATCTCAGCATGTTCTGGTCTCCAAATTGTACCAGTTTGGCTAAAATCTGCAAATCTTTTTTATTTTTTTATTGAACACACTGCGCTTATTTATACATAAAGTATCATGTGTAAAAACCTGCTCTAGCAGTGTGTCCCATAGCATCTCAGCTGAGGTGTATTTGTTGGGAATTACAGGATTAAGGCCCTCATTCAGAGCCGTACGCTCTGAGCAGAGCGCACGCTCTGAATGAGGGCCAGGCTCCATTTTCATGGAGCGTCCTCCTGGACGCTCGTATAGCTGTGGGTCACCACCCACAGGCTATACGAGCGTGCATTGTGATGGCCGCGATGGTCGAGACCATCGTGACCATCGAATTTGCGAGCCGGAGCTTGCGGTTGAGGTTTTCAACCGCAAGCTCCGGAGTGATTTTGGCTCTATCAGAGCCAAAATCACTCCCACTGACATCACTAGTGATGTCAGTGGGCCGGCTTCTGACGGGAGGCGTTCCCGTGGGAACGCCCCCGTCAGGGAGGCACGCCCCCGGCACGCCCACCAAAGGGGGCATGCTGTCAATCAACATTGACAGCACGCCCCCTTTGATCGGACACAACGAGCGAAGGACTTTCCTTCGCTCGTCGCGTCTGGCGCATGCGCACGACGGAGCTCCCTCCGTTGTGCGCATGCTCAGTCCATAACATCGACCCACTTGCGAGCGGACAGCCGCTCGTGAGTGTGTCTGAATCAGGCCCTAAATGTACTGTTTTTGCACAATTTGCCAATAGTAAAAAAATTCATAAACACCTGTTCATTTCTAGAACTCATTGTCTGTCTGTGATCTGCGTTATTTCTCACCGTAGTAAATCTGCCCCCTTAAGTCACCAAGACTTGCTGTGTGCAGAAATCCTCTTTTAAATTTGGGAAGACAAATAAATAAAGTATCCAAGGAATTTCTAGGTTCGCTGTAATTGTATATTTTTGTCTAGTATTCAGGTGAAAGCTTGTTATCTGTCCACATTTCTAGAAGACTTGCAATAATAACAGACTAGTAACACTTCCTTCTGTGTACTGTGTTACCTATCCTTTTCTACCAAATATTGCCCTACATACAGTCAGGTCCATAAATATTGGGACTTTGACAGAATTTTCAGATTTTGGCCACTATTCACCACCACAATGGTTTTGAAATGAAACAAACAAGATGCTCTTTAACTGCAGACTTTCAGATTTAATTTGAGGGTAATTACATCCAAATCGGGTGAACGGTGTAGGAATTACAACGGTTTCAATATGTGCCTCCCACTTTTTAAGGGGCCAAAAGTAATGGGACTATCAACTCAGAAGCTATTTCATGGACAGGTGTGGACTATTCCCTCGTTATTTCATTATCAATTAAGCAGGTAAAAGGTCTGGAGTTGATTCTAGGTGTGACATTTGCATTTGGAATCAGTTGATGTCGACTCTCAATATGAGATCCAAAGAGCTGTCACTATCAGTGAAGCAAGCCATCATTAGGCTGAAAAATCAAAACACACCCATCAGAGAGATAGCAAAAACATTAGGTGTGGCCAAATCAACTGTTTGGAACATTCTTAAAAAGAAAGAACGTACCGGAGAGCTCAGCAACACCAAAAGACCCGGAAGACTGCGGAGAACAACTGTGGTGGATGACAGAAGAATTATTTCCCTGGTGAAGAAAAACCCCTTCACAACAGTTGGCCAAATCAAGAACACTCTCCAGGAGGTAGATGTATATGTGTCAAAGTCAATAATCAAGAGAAAACTTCAGAAGAGTGAATATAGAGGGTTCACCACAAGATGCAAACCATTGGTGAGCCACAAAAACAGGAAGACCAGATTAGAGTTTGCCAAACAACATCTAAAACAGCCATTACAGTTCTGGAACAACATCCTATGGACAGATGAGACAAAGATCA